>CM031609.1:87039909-87044320 GCA_018398815.1 Conus ventricosus
CTCTCTCTCTCTCCTCTCTCTCTCTCCTCCCATGTGTGAGTGTGAGTGTGAGCACCAGTGTGTATATCTGCTTGCGCATGCATTCATGTGTGCAAAGTGTGCTTGCGTGTGTAATGCTTGCTGTATTCGTGTGCGGAAAAGAAACGAGAGAGAGAAAAGAGAGAGAGAGAAAAGAGAGAGAGAGAGAGAGAGAGAGAGAGAGAGAGAGAGAGAGCACAACCAATGATACATCGGCCCCGTGTGCAGTAGCTGATATCCGTCACAGGACGGAACGTTGCTGTACGATTTCATTTTTTGGATTAAGGAATTCCAGGGGGGGGGGGGGGGGGGGGGGGGGGGGGGGGGGGGGGGGGGGGGGGGGGGGGGGGGGGGGGGGGGGGGGGGGGGGGGGGGGGGGGGGGGGGGGGGGAGGAGTGAGAGATGATGATGATGATGAGATGATTTCACATGAAAATAATCCTTTCAGTCCTCAGCTATCATGTGAACATTATACGTTTTCTTCAGTGAAATCAGTATTCATCACTACTTTTTTGTTGTTGTATTTTGCTGAAAATCCCTACTTTTTCACGTGTAGTCACCCGTTGCTTTCTGTCAAATCAGTATTGACCGCTGTGTTCTCACTGAAAATCACCATGTTGATGCTCAAATACAAAGACTGGTCTCCCTCAACGCAGTCAGTACTTATCGCCCTATTTTCTTACAGGGAATCTCCGTGTTTACGTCAAAACACCTCATTTTCATCATAGAAAAATACGTATTTATCATTGTTTTCATCTGAAAATCGTTGGGTTCAGATGGCTGAAAACAGAAATTAAGATCTTTGTGACGCTAACATGTTGCCATAGTCCACTTAGCGCCTGTTTTGTCTGCCGAGTTCAACGCTCAACAACAATGGTAGGGGTGCCCATTCATCTTCACCGTTGTGTGTGTGTTGTGTGTGTGTGTGTGTGAGTGGTTCGTGCGCGCGAATCCTATAAGTCAGCTTGTATTATGTTTGTTCAGGAATGGATCCCATTGCGTACTCCTAGCAAAACAATAGAGGATCGAGGTCCTCTTCTTTAGCGGCAGTAGAGAGAGAGGAGAGAGAGAGAGAAAGGACAGAGAGAGAGAGAGGGTGGTAGGAGGGGAGTGGGCGGGGGGTGAGGGTGGGGGAGTATTTGCGACAGCCTTATTCCTATCTTTCACCGCCTGCCGAACATGGAGTACAAGTCACTCTCCCTAATAGAGATTTGATGGCTGGGTGTTGGTGAAGTGGGTATTGTTGAAAGGAAAGGGGGGGGGGGGGGGGAGGGGGGGGAGAGAGGAAGAGAGAGAGAGAAAGGGGGGTGGGTGACAGGGAGGGGGGCGAGGGGGGACGAGGGGGGGGGGGGGGAAGGAGAGGGAGGGGGGGGGGAAGGGGGCGAGGGGGCGACACTGGATGTAGCGAAGCAGCTATGTTGAACACAATAACAAAGCTAAACGTGAACGGGTACTGAGAGGGAAGGAGGAACGGGGTGGGGTGCTAAATGGATCGGGAGGAAATAGCTGAATGGGGGTGGGGTGGGGGGGGGGGTGGGATGGCGTAATGGTCTGTTTGTTGTCCACATTATTTCATGTGGTGACGTAGACTTTATTTCATGTGGTGACGTAGACTTTATTTTATGTGGTGACGTACACTTTGGGGTTTTTGACTGTCAGTTTTTTTTTAGTGGTTATTGCTCCCCCCCCCCCCCCCCCCCCCTCTCGCCCCTTTCGAAATGCGCGCTGTAAGACGCTTACAACGGAGTGACGGTGTATGGGAAAGCGAGAAGGGGAGGAGGAGTGGGTGAGTGAGTGTGGTGTGGGTGGGGGGGGGGAAGGAGGTTAAGAGATGGAGTGAGATTAAACGGGAGAGGGGGGGGGGGGAATCAACGGCGTATGGTGAATGCAGCGGCGAATGAATAATGTTGATCAGAAAGCTTTATCATTGTGCGTAACAGGGTTTGGGTGAGTAGGGTGGGTTGCACTATTCACGTGATAGAGGGACAGGAGAGGTGATGGGGGGGGGGGGGGGGGGGGGGGGGGGGGGAGGGGGGACGAGGGATGGAGAGAGAGAGGAATTATCATCCACGAGCACGATACTTCAATTGACTGAAGATGCATTTCTAGAGGGGAGGTTGGGGGGGGGGGGGGGGGGGGTGGGGGGGGGGGGGGGGGGGGGGGGGGGGGGGGGAGGGGGAGGGGGATGTTTGTTTTTTTGGGCAGTTAACCTGTAAGATTATCAACAGCTTAAACTACCTTTCTATTATAGGCTTTTGTTCGTTCCTTGAAACAAAATTTCAATAATCTAAATCTTCTGAACCGAAATGATTCATCACTCTTGAGGGGGAAAAAAAACCACTTGTGGGTGGAGGCTGGTCTGAAAAAAACACTCTGTGGTGGAGGCTGGTCTGAAAAAACCCCCTCTGTGGGTGGAGGCTGGTCTGAAAAAAAAAACACTTTTGGGGTGGAGGCTGTCTGAAAAAAACCACTCTGTGGGGGGAGCTGGTCGACAAAAAAACCACTTGGGGGTTGGAGGCGGGTTCTAAAAAAAAAAAATACCCACAACAACAACAACAAAACCAGAAGAAAAAAAACCTCAAAACCAAAACCAGCCAAACAAAAACAAAAGCAGAAAAAAAAAAAAAAACCCCCACATCTACGGCAAAGTGGTTGCCTGGGAAATCGCACGATATGACGCTTTTTCGGAAGAATGACTGCCCCATTCGCCATCTTCATTAATTGTCGTCTAGGTTGATCAGTTTGAACAACCGAAATCAGCAACTACTCTGAACGCTCCTAGCGACGCGGTACGGCCAACGCAGTAACGTCGTCGTGACTGACAATTTTCCGCTCTCAACCGATGAGACGACCATTATTCTAGGACCGACAGAACCCCGTTCGGAAGGAAACAGGGGGAGGGAAAAAAAGGGGGGGGGGGGGGCGGGGGCGGGGGGGGGGGGGGGGGGGGGGGGGATGACAAAAACTTGCTGCACTGTGTCTGCCTCTCTGGTTGTGTTGGGTATGGCCAGGGCAAATAGCGAAAAAACCACATTTTCTGCTCCCACTCTACTATACATGCTCGCTCTGCTTGCATGAGACCCAGCGCTAGCCTGTGCGTGACATTTCCGGGGACCCGTCGTGGCGACATGATTGACCCGTGCTTTTTTGGCGTCGCAGACTTTTCGCAGCTGGGGAAAGCGCCCGCCCTCCCGACAAAATGGATGCCGCCTGCCGTATTTGGCTGTGTTCCAGTCTCCTCCCCTAAAACCCCCCCCCCCCCCCCCCCCCCCCCCCCCCCCCCCCCCCCCCCCCCGCCAACCCCTCCTTCTCTTCCCCTTTTTACCCCTTCCCGTCCGCCTTTCCCCTGAGTAGCACTCTTCGCCCTCTCTCTCCCCTCTCTCTCTCACTCCTCCCTCACCTCTACCACCCCCCCCCCCCCCCCCCCCCCCCCCCCCCCCCCCCCCCTTATCCCTCCACTGCCATTTTCCCCATCGACAGGGATGCTCAAGCCGGTGTCATGATTCACGACGGGTCTGTAGAAAGGCGAAGCCCTCCTCCCCCCACTCACCCCTCTCTCCCCTCCCCGTGTGTGTGTGTGTGTGTGTGTGTGTGGGGTGTGAATTACTGTATAGTTGGCTACCCCCAGTGAGAGATGGGGGGGGAGAAATGGGACCAGCTGGCCACACGCCGGTAGTTAAGCTCAGCGCTCAGCGCTTACGGCTTTCATATCTATGGAATCGTGCCTGTTTTTAAAAGACTACAATCATGTTGTCCTCGTAAACCACCTCTGTTGACTGTATTATCATGGTAGGGGAAAAGGGGAAATAATTTTAAAGCAGTGATTTGGGATAGTTATGAGGCTGTTAGGGCACCAATAATGAGATAATAAAAAAAGAAGGAAGAAAAAAAAAGGAAAAAAATAGAAAGAAAGCAAATACTGATGGCGGCCTTGTAAGCTTGGATACTGGAGAACAAGTTATTGCAGCGTTGGTTTCAGTCCAACAGTCCCGGCCTTTGCAATACAGTCTGTCAACAAGTTCATCACAGCGTTGGTTTCAGTCCAACAGTCTGGCCCTTTCCAATACAGTCTGTCAGGGGTCTGCAGCCTGCTCAGTAACACCAGCAGTTTCCAGTGCACATGCACGTGTAGAGGTCTGCAGCTTGCTCAATAACACCAGCAGTACCAGTGCACATGCACGCGTAGAGGTCTGCAGCCTGCTCAGTAACCCCAGCAGTACCAGTGCACATGCACGCGTTGAGGTCTGCCGTCTGCTCAGTAACACCAGCAGTACCAGTGCACATGCACGTGTAGAGGTCTGCAGCCTGCTCAATAACACCAGCAGTACCAGTGCACATGCACGTGTAGAGGTCTGCCGTCTGCTCAGTAACACCAGCAGTACCAGTGCACATG
>CM031609.1:87044420-87049420 GCA_018398815.1 Conus ventricosus
ATTAGACCACATCTGACCTAGCTTTTACATTGACATACATGCTACGAACACATTGATACCGTTTACCTTTGATTCCATTTTTCAAAAGGATTGGCCACAACAAGATTCTTTCTATTGAATCAAACGCCTTTTCAAAATCAATAGAGGCAACATAAAACTTACGATTGAAACAAAACTGTTTTTGTATTAGCGCCAACAAAGTAAACATATGATCAACTGTTGAGCATCCTCTTTTGAATCCTGCTTGGTGTTCACCTGTCAAATTATATTCTTCTACCCATTCTTGAAGTCTGTTACTTATAACTGCACTATATATTTTACTGCTGATATCACACAAAGATATGCCTCTGTAATTACTGGGATTATTAACATCACCTTTTTTGAATAAAGGAAGTATTATAGAATCAGTCCAGTTATCTGGAAAAATACCTTTGTCAAACAATGTATTAAAATATTTCACCAAAAAATCACAAACCCGACCTCCCGCATATTTCAACATTTCCCCAATGATTCCATCTGGACCAGCAGCTTTACCATTCTTTAACCTATTTATTGCAAGCAGTACCTCTTCTCTTGATATAGAGCGATTCATAGCCATCGTCTCATCTCCATCTTCCTCAGAATAATTTTGATCATTATCCAGAAAAACTGTACCTCTTGTTTCCTCTAGTTCTAATAAACCCTTAAAATGCTTAAACCAGTCCTCAACTGTCAAATTATTATGAACGTGTTTCCGTTTAAAAGATATTGTATGCACAGTTTCCCAAACTCTCTTTGACTGTTTACGTTAGTGACAAGTTTTTCCAACAGCATATCATTGTACTGTTGAGAGAGAAGAGAGGAGAGAGAGAGAGAGAGAGAGAGAGAGGAGAGAGAGAGAGGAGAGAGAGAGGAGGAGAGAGGAGAGAGAGAGAGAGAGTTTTTCATACCGTTGCTACCTTGGTAGTGAGGGACATGAATGGTGGTACGAGTGCGAAGTGGTTTGATGTACATTGCTATCCAGGTGTGAGAGACATGCGTGTGTTAAGAGAGTAAACTGGTTTGATGTACCTTTCTGTCTAGGTGAGACACAGGAGTGGTGTCTAGAGTCAAACTGGTTTGATGTACCTTTCTGTCTAGGTGAGACACAGGGGTGGTGTCTAGAGTCTGAACTACCCTGACATTCTGTGCTGTCCTGATGACCTGAGCGCCTGCATGGTGCTACAGTAAACCCTCTGAGCTCCTGCATGGTGCTACAGTAAGCCCTCTGAGCGCCTGCATGGTGCTACAGTAAGCCCTCTGAGCGCCTGCATGGTGCTTGTGACGTTTTTAATAAGACCCCATTCATAAATGGTGGTTGAATGCTCAGGCAAGAACGATAGACCGTAGTAGGAAAGTCAAACTTTCGTCCCACACCCTTCACTTTCTTTCTACAGATGGAATAAGGGGTTTGATTTTGATAACAACAACTGAATTTAATAAAGTATGAATAAAGATGATGATGATCTGCAGTGAATATGTCGTATTGTTGCTTTGAATGCTGATGTCCGTTTGTTCCCTATGAAATGAATTACACACAAAAGAAATTAATCATGCACATATACTTGTAACAACAAAGTCTCTGTCCTTCTTCACTTCGCTTCTTGCAGTAGCACAAATATCGATTGTCCGCTCGTGCTACAAAAAAATATCTTCCGGAGAATACACACAGAATATAGTTATGCACAAGAAAATATACAAAAAAAAATGTCTGAGTGTGTTGTAGCGTGCTTGAATGTGGAGGGATGTGTTTATGTGATTCCCACTCAGCTTCACAGAATCGTGTAGCGTTCCGGAGTTCCGCTGACGTTCACAGTTCACTTCAGGCCCCCGGCAAGGTTGACACCCCAGCACGTTCCTCTCGACGAAGGATTTTAGCGGGTTTAAAGATGTGTGACAAAGGTAAAGATAGAGATGCGGAGATGATCAGGATGGATGAAAAGGGAAGAGTAGGAGTACAATTTAGGAGTAGGAGTAGTAGCAAAAGAAAGAACCTGCAAGATAACAATCGTCTTAGATTTGCACTGTAGTGGCACATCATAACCCACCCATTACACGCTCTAAACAAAACTTTAAAATTGCACTAGCTTGCTCTATCATTTACAATTGATTTCCTTCAAAATGCTTTACGATTTAAAAGCGTTAACAAAGAAGGAAAATAAATTTCAAAATATTCCAATCTGCCTTGACTGAGTTATTCGCCAAGGTTTAAATGCTTGATGAATTACAATTATATTTAATCCTTGAACAGATTAATCAAATGGCGTCAATCTTCATGTTACACAGATCACTTAGACCCGAGAAATGCTTCGTTCATAATTTAAAACTCGTTTACAATTCTTTAAATAATAATCTGCATTCACACAAATATCACATCTTCTAAATATGGTTGCATACAACGGTGAGCTGAAATAGAATTTACATAATATGGGTTAGTACATGGAAACACGACATGATGAGAGCAAACAGATGAAAATGACAGCTCTACGATTAATCATACGTGTTGACTGGTAAATCTGAATTTTTTAATACAGAGCATTTTTTAAATGATCGCGCACACAAATATTATTAAAACCGGAAAATTTTGCTTAATGCGATTATATTGAAATAAATTCTGTTGCGCTATACGAAAAATGGTTTCGATTATTTACCCAACACAGTCTTCTTGGCCGCAGCTATCGGACTCGCCCAGGGAAACGATGAGACTCGTTTACCCCTTTCCCCCGTAAAGGTTGTGGGTGTCGTCGAACGCCCTGTAGTGCCCTTCAGTCGGCCTCGACTGATACTTCAAAGGTTTTCTTGCTCTTCGAATAATTTGACCTTTCTTGCGGAGCCAATTCCACGTCGCCCGGGTTGATCAAGTTCGTACGATGCAACGGTCAATACTTACTGCGATGCGGGACGGAGAAACCCACTGACACTTGGATAATTGCGATTGGTCAGTACGAGGGTTTTCCATACCCTACGATTGTAAATTATTTTATATTAATAAAAATACAAGTCTACATAACGCTTGAAATTGTAAGTACTGCCTTAAAGCAAAAACTAACAAATTTGTTTTGTCGTTTGGACATAGAAATATAAAACAAGTGCGAGCGAATTGACGTCATGTATCGATTGCGTCATTTTCTTAATGAAAATGACCCAGCTTATGAATGAATGTCACAGTGCTAAAGTAGCCTCTGAGCGCCTGCAAGGTGCTACGTAAGCCCTCTGAGCGCCCGCATGGTGCTACAGTAAGCCCTCTGAGCGCCTGCATGGTTCTACAGTAAGCCTCTGAGCGCCTGCATGGTGCTACCCGAAAGCCCCCTGAGCGCCTGCATGGTGCTACAGTAAGCCTCTGAGCGCCCGCTGGTGCTACAGTAAGCCCTCTGAGCGCCTGCATGGTGCTACGGTAAGCCCTCTGAGCGCTGCATGGTGCTACAGTAGGCCCCCTGAGCGCCTGAATGGTGCTACAGTAAGCCCTCTGAGCGCCTGAATTTGGGGCTACAGTAAGCCCTCTGAGCGCCTGCATGGTGCAACAGTAAGCCCTTGAGCGCCTGCATGGTGCTACAGTAAGCCTCTGAGCGCCTGCATGGGGCTACAGTAAGCCCTCTGAGCGCCTGCATGGTGCTACAGTAAGCCTCTGAGCGCCTGCAGGGTGGTTTCGTAAGCCCCCTGAGCGCCTGCATGGTGCTACAGAAAAGGGCCTCTGAGCGCCCGCATGGTGCTACAGTAAGTCCTCTGAGCGCCTGTATGGTGCTACAGTAAGCCCTCTGGATGTATGACAGTGCTACAGTAAGCCTTGGATGTATGCAAATGCCCCCGTAAGCCCTTGGATCTATGACAGTGCAACAGTAAGCCCTCTGGATGTATGACAGTGCTACAGTAAGCCTCTGGGTGTATGACCCGTGCCTGCATGGTGCTACAGTAAGCCCTCTTTAGTGCCTGCATGGTGCTACAGTAAGCCCTCTGGGTGTATGACAGTGCTACAGTAAGCACTCTGGTGTATGCAGTGCTACGTAAGCCTCTGGATGTATGACAGTGTACAGTAAGCCCTCTGGGTGTTTTGACAGTGTACAGTAAGCCCCCAGGCTGTATGGGCAGTGCTACAGTAAGCCCTTGGATGTATGACAGTGTTACAGTAAGCCCTCTGGGTGTATGGCAGTGCTACATTAAGCCTCTCGGTGTATGACAGTGTACAGTAAGCCTCTGGATGTATGCAGTGTTTTCAGTAAGCCCTCTGGGTGTATGACAGTGCCTCCCTGGTGTACAGTAAGCCCTTGGGTGTATGACAGCGCCTGCATGGTGCTACAGTAAGCCCTCTTGATGTATGACAGTGCCCGCATGGTGCTACAGTAAGCCCTTGGGTGTATGACAGCGCCTGCATGGTGCTACAGTAAGCCCTTGGGTGTATGACAGTGCTACAGTAAGCCCTCTGGGTGTATGACAGTGCTACAGTAAGCCTTTGGGTGTTTTGGGCAGTGCTACAGTAAGCCCTTGGGTGTTTTGCAGTGCCCGCATGGTGCTACAGTAAGCCCTCTGGGTGTATGACAGCGCCTTTCATGGTGCTACAGTAAGCCCCCTAGGCGCCCGTATGGTGCTTACAGTAAGTCCTTTGGGTGTAGACAGGGCCTGCATGGTGCTACAGTAAGCCCTCTGGGTGTATGACATTGCCTGCCCTGGCGCTTTCAGTAAGCCTCTGGGTGTATGGCAGTTTCCCGCATGGTGTACAGTAAGCCCTCTGGATTTTATGACGTGCTGCATGGTGCTTACAGTAAGCCCTCTGGGTGTATGACAGTCCCCGCATGGTGCTACATTAAGCCTCTGGGTGTATGGGCAGTGCCTGCATGGTGCTACCAGTAAGCCCTCGGGATGTATGACAGTGCCTGGCATGGTGTACAGTAAGCCCTCTGGCTGTATGACAGTGCCTGATGGTGCTACAGTAAGCCCTCTGGGTGTATGACAGTTCTACAGTAAGCCATCTGGGTGTATGACAGTGC
>CM031609.1:87063512-87124593 GCA_018398815.1 Conus ventricosus
CCAGGTCGCCAGATCACAATAAGAAAGTGAGCACGTCATACACTGTAACCAGGAAAGAAAAAAAGAATTGTAAACGAGTGTCCACAGCAAGGACATCAGCCTGGTGCACAGAGGACACTACACAGAGCGATGTAGCAAGGACATCAGCCTGGTGCACAGAGGACACTACACAGAGCGATGTAGCAAGGACATCAGTCTGGTGCACAGAGGACACTACACAGAGCGATGTAGCAAGGACATCAGCCTGGTGCACAGAGGACACTACACAGAGCAGTGTAGCAAGGACATCAGCCTGGTGCACAGAGGACACTACTCAGAGGCAGTGTAGCAAGGACATCAGCCTGGTGCACAGAGGACACTACACAGAGCATGTAGCAAGGACATCAGCCTGGTGCACAGAGGACACTACACAGAGCGATGTAGCAAGGACATCAGCCTGGTGCACAGAGGACACTACAACATACACAGAGCAGAGGAAGCTACACAGAGCAGATGAAACTACACAGAGCACAGGACACTACACAGAGCGATGTAGCAAGAAAGACAAAAAGGGGAGTAGGGTGGTAGGAGGGGGGCGGGGGGTTCAAAACGAGTGACAACAAGAGTAGTAGGCGAGGAAGCGGTGTGCAACGACACAGACCGGCATCCTACGACCGTTGCACGCATTTCAGTACACCACCACCCGGCATCCCTACGGTACCCGTTTGTCACGAAATTTCAGTACACCACCCACCCGGCATCCCTACGGTACCCGTTTGTCACGAATTTCAGTACACCACCCACCCGGCATCCCTACGGTACCCGTTTGTCACGAATTTCAGTACACCACCCACCCGGCATCCCTACGGTACCCGTTTGTCCACGAATATTCAGTACACCACCCACCCGGCATCCCTACGGTACCCGTTTGTCACGAATTTCAGTACACCACCCACCCGCATCCCTACGGTACCCGTTTGTCACGAATTTCAGTACACCACCCACCCGGCATCCCTACGGTACCCGTTTGTCACGAACTTCAGCACACCACCCGCTCATGTCATAGATATTACTGAGCAACCTACTCCCTGTTGTCTATTGGCTGACATGTCATAGAAATTCGTAAGCAACCCACTTCCGGTTGTCTTTTGGCTGACATGTCATAGATATTAGTGATAAAACCCACTTCTTGTTGTCTTTTGGCTGACATGTCATAGATATTAGTGATAAAACACACTTCCTGTTGTCTTTTGGCTGACATGTCATAGATATTGGTGATAAAACCCACTTCCTGTTGTCTTTTGGCTGACGTGTCATAGATATTGGTGATAAAAACCACTTCCTGTTGTCTTTTGGCTGACGTGTCATAGATATTGGTGATAAAACCCACTTCCTGTTGTCTTTTGGCTGACATGTCATAGATATTGGTGATAAAACCCACTTCCTGTTGTCTTTTGGCTGACAAGTCATAGATATTGGTGATAAAACCCACTTCCTGTTGTCTTTTGGCTGACATGTCATAGATATTGGTGATAAAACCCACTTCCTGTTGTCTTTTGGCTGACATGTCATAGATGTCTTTCAAGGAGTTATCGTATCACCTCCCAAGGCTCTTGACTGGTTTTCTGGTACAGTTGGAATGGCTTGGCTGGCTATGGTGAACTTGACAGTTTTTGCTATTTTTCCTTTCCGCAGAGAGAGGCGTCGTGATTTCTGTGACTTGAAATTCATCC
This sequence comes from Conus ventricosus, assembly GCA_018398815.1. Lineage (NCBI taxonomy): Eukaryota > Metazoa > Mollusca > Gastropoda > Neogastropoda > Conidae > Conus > Conus ventricosus. The sequence goes on from CM031609.1 coordinate 87,065,225, forward strand.
TGGATGAAGAAACGAATATGTTTAACTGCTTCAGTATTTTGCTGTTTCGTCTTCCTTGGTGGAAAGCACTGTTGTATTATCCATGAAGGGGAAAGATAGATAACTAATCGCAACTTTCTTTAGTGGATACGCTGTTCCAGACTATGTTTAACTTAGAAAATAATTTAGGCATGCGAACGTAGTGGGCTCAGACGTTTGTCTAGATTGGGAGAGGGTAAAGGTATTGCTAGGTGAATTCGCATATGCAAAAAAAGTCATGTTTAGCACACCAAAGGTATCTTTGCTCTCATACATTGTATATACTTACACATACCCGCGAAAAAGTGCAGATTCTCGGGAAAAGGGGCATCATGCATTTTCTTCTCCTCTCACACGGCTGAAAATAAATATAGTTCGTACTCTACTTAGGATCTACAAAGGGAATATTCAAAGGCAATCCGGCGTCGTCCTGTCGTTGTTATGGTCGTTGTCATCGTCACTGCCGCTATTGTCATCGAAGTCGACATTATCATTCTCATATAGTCGTTGTCGTTGTTGTCGTGGTCATAATATATCTCATTGCAATCACTACTGTTGACGTTGTCGTTATTTTTGTCATCATCATCATCGTTGTCATCTTCACCGGCTGCAGCAGTAGCAGTCAGCAGCAGCGGCAGCAGTAACAACAGTCGTCGTCGACGTCGTCGTCGTCGTCATCAAAGTCGATGCTGTCGTCGTTATCATCATCATTGTCGTTATTGTCGTGTTCATGACCATCATCAGCGTCGTCGTCACACTCGTCGATATCATCATCACCATCATTATCGTCCTCCTCCTTCCTCCTCCTCCTCCTCCTCCTCCTCCTCCTCCTCCTCCTCCTCCTCCCTCCTCAATCATCATCATCCTCATCCTCTCATCATCATCATCACCATCACCATCACCATCATCAACATCATGGTTGTCGTCGCCGTCGTCGTCGTCATCGTTAATGTCATCATCGACATCGTCATTGGTACCTTATTTTTCATCATTTTCTGCAACATCATTATTTTCATCTTAGTGACATAAAAAAAGAGTGTCAGCTGTTGCTGGACAGTGACGTCCAATCTGGTGCCCCTGTACAGAGCCAAAGCCTTGATCTCTGACCTCACTTCCACCAGAACGAAGAGAGCTCCTAACGAAGGTAGGCCATCAGTGGTACTTGGTTACTGTATTTACCTGTCTGTCTGGCTGTAACTTGGTTACTGTATTTACCTGTCTGGCTGGCTGTAACTTGGTTACTGTATTTACCTGTCTGGCTGGCTGTAACTTGGTTACTGTATTTACCTTCTGTCTGGCTGTAACTTGGTTACTGTATTTACCTGTCTGTCTGGCTGTAACTTGGTTACTGAATTTACCTGTCTGGCTGTAACTTGGTTACTGTATTTACCTATCTTTCTGGCTGTAACTTGGTTACTGTAGTTATCTATCTGTCTGGCTGTAACTTGGTTACTGTATTTATCTGTCTGTCTAGCTGTAACGTGGTTACTGTAGTTATCTGTCTGTCTGGCTGTAACTTGGTTACTGTAGTTATCTGTCTGTCTGGCTGTAACTTGGTTACTGTAGTTACCTATCGGTCTGGCTGTAACTTGATTACTGTAGTTATCTGTCTGTCTGGCTGTAACTTGGTTACTGTGGTTATCTGTCTGTCTGGCTGTAAGGTCATCAGTGGTACTTGGTTACTGTATTTATCTGTCTGTCTGGCTGTAACTTGGTTACTGTATTTATCTGTCAGTCTGGCTGTAACTTGGTTACTGTAGTTATCTGTCTGTCTGGCTGTAACTTGGTTACTGTAGTTATCTGTCTGTCTGGCTGTAACTTGGTTACTGTATTTATCTGTCAGTCTGGCTGTAACTTGGTTACTGTAGTTATCTGTCTGTCTGGCTGTAACTTGGTTACTGTATTTATCTGTCCGTCTGGCTGTAACTTGGTTACTGTACTTATCTGTCTGGCTGTAACTTGGTTACTGTAGTTATCTGTCTGTCTGGCTGTAAGGTCATCAGTGGTACTTGGTTACTGTAGTTATCTGTCTGTCTGGCTGTAACATGGTTAGTGTAGTTATCTGTCTGTCTGGCTGTAACTTGGTTACTGTAGTTATCTATCTGTCTGGCTGTAACTTGGTACTGTATTTATCTATCTGTCTGGCTGTAACTTGGTTACTGTAGTTATCTGTCTGTATGGCTGCAGCTTGGGTGCTGTATTTATCTGTCTGTTTGGCTGTAACTTGGTTACTGTAGTTATCTGTTTGTCTGTCTGTAACTTGGGTTCTGTATTTATCTGTCTGTCTGGCTGTAACTTGGTTTCTGTAGTTATCTGTCTGTCTGTAACCTGGTTACTGTATTTATCTGTCTGGCTGGCTGTAACTTGGTTACTGTATTTATCTGTCTATCTGGCTGTACTTGGTTACTGTAGTTATCTGTCTGTCTGGCTGTAACTTGGTTACTGTAGTTATCTGTCTGCCTGGCTGTAACTTGGTTACTGTAGTTATCTGTCTGTCTGGCTGTAACTTGGTTACTGTATTTATCTGTCTGCCTGGCTATAACTTGGTTACTGTATTTATCTGTCTGCTGGCTGTAACTTGGTTACTGTATTTATCTGTCTGCCTGGCTATAACTTGGTTACTGTATTTATTTGTCTGCCTGGCTGTAACGTGGTTACTGTATTTATCTGTCTGTCTGGCTGTAACTTGGTTACTGTATTTATCTGTCTGCCTGGCTGTAACTTGGTTACTGTATTTATCTGTCTGTCTGGCTGTAACTTGGTTACTGTATTTATCTGTCTGTCTGTCTGTAACTTGGTTACTGTATTTATCTGTCTGCCTGGCTGTAACTTGGTTACTGTATTTATCTGTCTGCCTGGCTGTAACATGGTTACTGTATTTATCTGTCTGCCTGGCTGTAACTTGGTTACTGTATTTATCTGTCTGCCTGGCTGTAACATGGTTACTGTATTTATCTGTCTGCCTGGCTGTAACGTGGTTACTGTATTTATCTGTCTGTCTGGCTGTAACTTGGTTACTGTATTTATCGGCCTGTCTGGCTGTAAGCTATCCAGGCCTTTCTATCTCCAGCTTTCCTTTATCTTATTCCAACATTCTCTACGCTTTATTACTCTGATCTGTCTAGGTACTGTGTAGCAAGCTGTGTTTGAGGGACCTTTTCTGGCACCTTCCTCATAAAATGGAGACGAGTAGATCGATCAGACACCTGAACAGCTGCCAAACTCCACTGCTGCTTCAGTCAAGCGGTGAAAAACCCTTTACCCTGGGCCACCTATGTGTAGGTTTTTGGCCACCCTTCCAGTGTATCCGTAACTGCTTCTTCTTCGCTTGCCCATCGCCACAGGATAGGCCAGTGAGGTTGGCGTTAGGTAATATTTTCAACTGGCTTTATATGGGGGAGAGTTGCACGTGTTGTCAAGACACTCTCTCACCCAAGCCTATGTGTATCCAGTGGCAACTCATGGTCAAGATGGCTGGAGGTAGGTCAGGAAGCGGTGAATGGCCAGTCGTGTTCTCCGTGACTCACTGTGCTCTGTCAGCGTTGCGAGGAGCCACCTGCCTACTCCGTCGTGTTCTCCGTGACTCACTGTGCTCTGTCAGCGTTGCGAGGAGCCACCTGCCTGCTCTGTTGAGCCGTCTGATGATTTCACTTGCATGGTCCAGATTTCATATAGATACACAGACCCTAGATCATGGGACTGGGTCAGACCCGTCAGCTACTCTCACCAGGTACAGCAGGCCAGTCAAAGCCATTACACGGGATGCCATTGTTGCATACCAACAGCAATTAGAAACCATCGGTGAGAACTATCCGCAGAGCACAAAAAGTTCCTCCATCAAGTGCCACCTCACCTATCACCGCACACACACCCACGACAGGACTGAGTTTTGCTACAAAGATCAGCATGTTTCCCACCTTTTTTCAAAGTATTCAACGTATTACTTATGATTCTCTATGGAGGATGGTACCACACCTCTAGCATCCGTACAGATGCTTCCAGTATGTCAAATCCATACAATGCCACAGACAAGCTTCAGGAAGATCAGGGTACTTTACAGCAACCGTGCCTAGTGCAGATGAAATGTTAGTTCTCGGCGAATTCAAAACTGAAGGTGTAAGAGACTGTTGCGCTATCTATAAGAAAAAAATACATACGGGTGTGCAAGGACATATTTAATGACTGCAGATCCCGCAAGCAAAAAAAAAAAGCCACCTTCAAGCAACTCCCGTGTGCATCCCGCAGCCTGACTCATTGCTCTTCCGCTGACAGGTGAAGACAGTACAACTCCAGACATGGCCGTTAGGTCTCATGTGCCATCTGAAGAGAGTTATTGGAGAGTATTATGCGCCTGTGAGTAATGGACAGTCCATATCCACCATACCATAAAGCTCAGTCGCTATCATGTGACACGCTCGTAAAACTACAGTTCAAGATCACTTCAAAAGCAAATTTTCAGACAGACAGGTTTTCTCCGAGTATCCATATCATGCTGAGAAATCTACAGGCCCAATGGGCGGGCCATCATGTACGAATGCCTGACAGGCGGCTTTCTACAAAGCTACACTGCGGTTCACTGGCAGGAGACAAGTGTTCGTAGGTGAAAAACTGCTTCATGGACACATTCAAGGCCGCCCTACAGAGCTTCAATATTTACATCAGCACACAAACAGCGATCCCACTATACCGCCAGTACGGCGAATTACCGTCAACTGAGGTGCTGCCTCGTTTGTATGGTACAGAACAGCAGACAGATCAATTTCGCAAGTCCAGACCAGCTCCTCCTTATCTTCATTACTGCAGACTAGTTGTGCATGACTTGCAACAGAGGTTTCAGAGCTCTGTTATCCTCCCAAATTCTTCCCTGATCTGTCACATCCTTTCGTGTTCTACCCTGCTCCATCATACGTTATCTTATCCTATCCTACCAGATGCTATCCTTTCGTGCACAATCTTGCCCAACTATACAATATTCTATCCTGCCAGGTGCTGTTATAGTCTACACTATCCTATCCTACCAGACGCTAGCATATCCTACGCTATCCTATTCTGCTAACTTACCCTGCACGGTCCTATTCCATCTGACGCTATCCTTTCGTATTAGACGCTAACCTATCCTACACTATCTTATCCTTCCAGGTACTTCCTTTCCAATACTATCCTATCCTCTCAGACGAAAAATTATCCGGCATGATCCTACCCTAATTTATTCCATCCTACCAGACTGTGTCTTCATTTCATATCAATCGTTCTGTCCATCCTTTCCCGTACTAGTCTATCCTGTCCTATTCTATCTTATACTAACTTGTTTCTTCGTGGACGCTCTTCTGTTCTGTCCTATATGTTCCTGAGAGACACTATCCTTTCATTACCTACCCCATTGTCCTGTGTCATTTTGACTTCTGCCAGACGCTCTTTCATTTTGACTTCTGCCAGACGCTCTTTCATTTTGACTTCTAACAGACGCTCTTTCATTTGGACTTATGCCAATGCTCTTCTACGTTCTCCACCGTATCCCATTTTACCAGTCGCTAGCCTTCATTACGCTGTCTTGCCAAACGCTACCCCATCATATCCTTAGCTGTTCTACCAAATGTCATCCTGACCCATCCTGTCCTATCCTAGTAGGAAGAAACTCTAGGGGGAGCTTGAGAGCAGAAGTCTTCAGAGGAGAAACACCCCTCAAGCCCTGAACCCCTTACACTTCTAGGAAGCCAGCCTCCATCAAGTGTATGATTCCTATATGTCTGTATGTTGTCACTTTATAAGAAAATAATCGTAACCATACTGAATCTAATGTACTCTATTCTGCACTCTCCAGTGCTATGCCATCTGACTCTATCCTCTCCTGTTTCCATAGGTATCCCATCAGGGTTACATTACCCCATTTAATATTATCCTGTCCCCCACAGTCTCTTCTTATTTTGTTTTTGGTTTTACGGACACAACTTACCCTGTTCTATCGTATTCCTCCTTGTCCTCTTCTATCTTATTTTTAACTTAATCTACTGTGTCACATCTTTTGCTGGCTTTTTCACGATCTGACGTGGTCATTATCTTTCCTATTGCACCTCTTTTGCCTTATTCCACTTGACCTATTCTATCAGATCATCTATTCTGTTCAATACCATTCCCATTCTACCTCATCTTGCCTCATTTTGTTCCCTCCTCTATCTGCCTTATCCAATCATTACCTTCCTTTTGTTTAACTTCTTTGCCCTTCTCAACCCCATTCAATTCTTTTCTCTCTCCCCTGGTCCACCCTGTCCTATCTCACCCTGTTCTTGCTTGCCTAACTGTAAACTATCTCTCCCAAACTTGTCTGTCCCTCCTTTTACGTTCGCTGCTATCTTATGTTTTTGTAGTTGTTGTTGTTGTTTTTTAATCCAATTCTATCAACACTCTGTCCGTGCCATTTTTTCTTTCTAACCATTAGTATGTCGTGACTCGATCAGTACTCTCCTCTCTGTTGTCACGGTAAGGACTCTGGTGTCCTGTCACTGTGATGTTGCAGACTCTCCTCTCTGTTGTCACGGTAAGGGCCTTGGTGTCCTGTCACAGTGATGTTGCAGACTCTCCTCTGTTGTCACGGTAAGGGCCTTGGAGTCCTGTCTGTCACTGTGATGTTGCAGACTCTCCTCTGTTGTCACGGTAAGGACCCTGGTGTCCTGTCACTGTGATGTTGCAGACTCTCCTCTCTGTTGTCACGATAAGAACTCTGGTCTCCTGTCTGTCACTGTGATGTTGCAGACTCTCCTCTCTGTTGTCACGGTAAGGACCCTGGTGTCCTGTCACTGTGATGTTGCAGACTCTCCTCTGTTGTCACGGTAAGGACTCTGGTGTCCTGTCACTGTGATGTTGCAGACTCTCCTCTCTGTTGTCACGGTAAGGACTCTGGTGTCCTGTCTGTCACTGTGATGTTGCAGACTTCCTCTCTGTTGTCACGGTAAGGACTCTGGTGTCCTGTCTGTCACTGTGATGTTGCAGACTCTCCTCTCTGTTGTCACGGTAATGGACTCTGGTGTCCTGTCTGTCACTGTGATGTTGCAGACTCTCCTCTCTGTTGTCACGATAAGGACTCTGGTGTCCTGTCCGTCACTGTGATGCTGCAGACTCTCCTCTCTGTTGTCACGGTAAGAACTCTGGTGTCCTGTCACTGTGATGTTGCAGACTCTCCTCTCTGTTGTCACGGTAAGGACTCTGGTGTCCTGTCACTGTGATGTTGCAGACTCTCCTCTTTGTTGTCACGGTAAGGACTCTGGTTTCCTGTCACTGTGATGTTGCAGACTCTCCTCTCTGTTGTCACGGTAAGGACTCTGGTGTCCTGTCACTGTGATGTTGCAGACTCTCCTCTCTGTTGTCACGGTAAGGACTCTGGTGTCCTGTCTGTCACTGTGATGTTGCAGACTCTCCTCTCTGTTGTCACGGTAAGAACTCTGGTGTCCTGTCACTGTGATGTTGCAGACTCTCCTCTGTTGTCACGGTAATGACTCTGGTGTCCTGTCTGTCACTGTGATGTTGCAGACTCTCCTCTCTCTCTTGTCACGGTAAGGAATCTGGTGTCCTGTCACTGTGATGTTGCAGACTCTCCTCTCTCTCTTGTCACGGTAAGGACCCTGGTGTCCTGTCACTGTGATGTTGCAGACTCTCCTCTCTGTTGTCACGGTAAGGACCCTGGTTTCCTGTCACTGTCATGTTGCAGAATACCAGGTGTGTGTCTCCACCCCAAAGGAGTCCCGAGGCATGAACGATGATTTGTTCATAACGATTGGAGGTCCACATCATACAGTTGGCCCAGTTGAGCTTGACAATCCAGACCGCAACGACTTTGAACCGGGGCAAAACGACTGCTTTGAATTGTCGCTTCCAGCCGTGGGGAAACGGGTAAGTGATCTGGTTCAGCCGTGGGGAAACGGGTAAGTGATCTGGTTCAGCCGTGGGGAAACGGGTAAGTGATCTGGTTCAGCCGTGGGGAAACGGGTAAGTGATCTGGTTCAGGTTCGCCCAACTTCAAGAGCTCTCTCTGGATAATTGAAAAAAAATGTACATCTGTATTCGGCGACTGGGTGCCGTCAGCCACATTTGTGTGATAAAAGTCCAGTTATGATTTCATGATAGAAGGAAACGCTGCCTTCTCATTTATTTGTTTACTGTTTACATGTCTGCGGCTTCCTTATGTTTTCCTCCATATCAATCGTGTAAGGATTGCATGTATGTTTTTTTTGTTGTCTTTTTTTTTAAACTATGTTTAAGATCACAAGGAATAGGTCACTTCTGAGTGAAGATTTCTTCGTACTTGTTTCTTTCTCAAATAGTTGTTGCATGTATACCGCAGCTCGAAGTAAAAGGGTTCGCCTGGACAAACATGTTTGAGTATATGTTTCTTGGATTAGTCTGAGCAAGACTGTACGCCCTACGGAGGCGAACTATCTTTGGTCTGAGTGACCCATGTTTGTGTCCGTGCTAGGCGAATAAGTTTCGTCAGCATTACATATTTGGGGCTATAGACGAGTAGTTGTTTTCTCATGGGAACAAACTTTTCCACTCTTTGCCATTACCTATTAATTTCACTGAATTAGTCAAGATTTCCTTTTAAGTTAAAAAAGGAGGTGAATGCGGGTGGTAATTAAAACAATCTTAAAAGAAGATTACTATGCCGTCGAACGAAAGAAACAAATCACGAGAAAAAACACGACGCATTTCGACCTTTTTGGTCTTCTTTAGGCAGGACGCCTTGGGCGCCGAATTTGAGGAGCTAAGTGACTGTCTCTCTGTGCTTCGTTGTTACTGACTTGAATGTTGTCGGTCTGCATGAAGAAGACCAAAAGATGGAGACGGGTCGTATTTGTCTTGTAGTTAATTCGTTTCTTTTGTTCGGCGGCATAGTAACATTCTTTTAATTTTGTTCACTTAAAGAACACAAGTCAGAATGGTAAACATGTACTTGCCGCGAGTCCAACAACAGCATTATTACATCCTCGAACTTCTCAACTAATGTGAGATTTATGAACCAACAAAACGAGGTGTTGGTCGGATGATATTTTGCTATTTAATATGGATGAAAAACACTATGAGAGATTGAAAATGGGACAATTTCTCTTCATTACACAATCATAAATAGAAAATGGGTCGATTTATAATAATGTTACCACTACTGAACTGTGAGATATACAATCAGCTGGTGCTAGTCGATACACGATACCAGGACAACTGGCAAAAGTAAGGTCAAGCAGTACTCTCACTAAGATTAAATCAAATGTAGGGTATGCACGCCCGCCTGGCAATGGCATTAGCAAACACAGGGCTCAGGGTGAACAGCTCATGAAGATCAACACCGCTGCCACCACTCCAGCCACAGTTGATGAGGAACCAAACACAGGGCTCAGGGTGAACAGCTCATGAAGATCAACACTGCTGCCACCACTCCAGCCACAGTTGATGAGGAACCAAACACAGGGCTCAGGGTGAACAGCTCATGAAGATCAACACCGCTGCCACCACTCCAGCCACAGTTGATGAGGAACCAATCAAGGAGGTGGTGGCCCTTGCGTAAATTGGCAGTTGGCTTGAAAGACGGCGGACAGAGACTGACACATCATAGCCAGGATAGGTAAAGCACGGCAGTCTTTGTCCTGATACATCATGGCCAGGATAGGTAAAGGACAGGAGTCTTTGTCCTGATACATCATGGCCAGGATAGGTAAAGGACGGGCAGTCTTTGTCCTGATACATCATGGCCAGGATAGGTAAAGGACGGGCAGTCTTTGTCCTGATACATCATGGCCAGGATAGGTAAAGGACAGGAGTCTTTGTCCTGACACACCATGGCCAGGATAGGTAAAGGACAGGAGTCTTTGTCTGATACATCATGGCCAGGATAGGTAAAGCACGGGAGTCTTTGTCCTGACACACCATGGCCAGGATAGGTCAAGCACGGGAGTCTTTGTCCTGATACATCATGGCCAGGATAGGTAAAGGACGGGCAGTCTTTTATCCTGATACATCATGGCCAGGATAGGTAAAGGACGGGCAGTCTTTGTCCTGATACATCATGGCCAGGATAGGTAAAGCACGGCAGTCTTTTATCCTGATACATCATGGCCAGGATAGGCAAAGGACGGGCAGTCTTTGTCCTGATACATCATGGCCAGGATAGGTAAAGGACAGGAGTCTTTGTCCTGATACATCATGGCCAGGATGGGTAAAGCACGGGAGTCTCTTTCTATTTTAGAACATTTGGGACTCAAGAGTCATCTTCATTTTTCTCGGAAGTGTTAAAATACTCAAGAATGGCTCAGGTGCAATAGACTTTAAGCATACACACTCAAACGTTATTTAGCTCCATGTGACAATAGAATTCGAAATAAGTTCAAATGTGAAATGACCTATGAACAAGAATTAGACCGACATACGTTAAGAGCAGTTTCACACACATGAATTTGGTTTTCCACACCAGCTTGAAATATACAAATGATTTAGCATTTTCTCAAAGCTCCAGTTTAGCTGCAGTTGAACTAGCCTTTTCTCATTTTATGCATTGTAAACAGAGGAACTGTTCTGTTCGTTTGAGTTGGAGTACAGTGAATACGCACAGACTTGGCTGATGTAAAGGTGGAGGGGTGCACAGATCCGTCTCTAGTTTGTATTGATGTCACCACTACTTGCAAGCCTGCTAGCTGATCGGTTGTCCACGTGACCATGGAGAAGCCTGGGTTTCAGTTCTTAAGCTGCACCAAGGTTCGTAGACAGACTAGTCCCAGGGTCTGCGGAGATGAATAAAACCTGGTTTGGATATAAATGGTTAAGGTTCCGACTTAGTGAGTCCACAAGCCTGGGTTTCAGTTCTTAAGCTGCACCAAGGTTCGTAGACAGACTAGTCCCAGGGTCTGCGGAGATTATAAAACCTGGTTTGGATATAAGTGATTAAGGTTCCGGCTTAGTGAGTCCACACTCTTGCCCTCTGACTTTGAGGAAAAATGTGATGCCTCAGCTGGCAGAGTAAGACTAACATGAACGTATCACTTCTAATTTTTGGTCTACCCCTGAGTTCTTCACTCAGGTTTTGAGTGAGTTTTAATAAGTGGTGTGAGACGGTGAGAAAGTACAAAACGATTCAAGCGAAACAACTCGTCAAAATAGGCAAATGCTCGGGTGATGCACTTAGGTACTAGAAAACACTTTGTCCAAATACACATTTTAGTTAGAATCATTATTACAAAGCGTTTAGACAATTAACGGCATTCATAAATCATCTCAATAGATTCTTAAATATTGGCGAAGATTTTCCTGTTAAGATTGAGCCATAAAAACAAAAAAGCATGGTCTCAAGTCCAAAAAACTAGATTCAACTTTTTTTCGGGCTCAATCAGTGAAACTTAACACAGGAACTCAGCGTGGGAGAAGTGACAATTCTCCGCTCTCACAAACACAGGTGCTGAATCACACAAAATGAAATTGATTATTTTCACTTTTATGGCCTGGAGTGGGAATTATGGGGCTTGGTATCCTCTTGTAGAAGGTTCAGCTATCGTGTTTCTGATGCCAGTCTGACTCACAGATTGTTAGAAGTCTCCTGTAGCAACGCATTGGATATGAAATTATGGTGAGGCACATGTCCACTGCCCTCATTGAGTCGAATTGGATGGTTTTCGTTATGAAAATGGCGGTAGTGGATAAACGTTTAATGATTTTCATAACGAAAATGTAGTTTGAACAGAAGTTTTGTTGTGATTGTTGTTGCTGCTGCTTTTGTTGTTGTTGATGTTTTGTTGATTTTTGACTAGTGCATAACAATATCAATTTCAGATCAATGAGGTTCACCTTTTCTACGTTAATGTGGCCCTAGGAATGGATTACTGGTTCGCGGATCGAATCGTCGTGACTTACAGAAAAACGGAGTGGATCTGTCACGAGAAAGTAGCACCAAGAAAAACTCCCCTACCTTACGTCAGATATACCTGTAAGCTTCTTTGTCTCTCTGTCCCCCTGCTGGTAATTGCGTAAAACTGCATGTGAGCATCGACAATGCCGGTGCGCGCGCACGCGCGTGTGTGTATGTGTGGTAATGAACATGACCAAGAGTAAAACGTGCACTCGTGCGCTATGTACTGTGTGCGATGTATTCTGTGTGTTCATGCCCCATGTGTGTGTGTGTGTGTGTGTGTGTGTGTGTGTGTGTGTGTGTGTGTGTGTGTGTGTGTGTGTGTGTGTGTGTGTGTGTGTGCGCGCGCGCGCGCGCGCGCGCGCGCGTTAGTTCTGTATCTATGTTTGTGTGTCTCTGTGTGTGAGTGTGACTGCGTGCAAACGTGCCTGTGTGCGCGCGCGCGCGTTTTTATGTGTGTGCACGTGCGTGTGTGTGTGTGTGTGTGTGTGTGTGTGTGTGTGTGTGTGTGTGTGTGTGTGTGTGTGTGTGTGTGTGTGTGTGTGTGTGTGTGTGTGTGTGTGTGTTTACAGGCGCGGCTGCAACTGTACATCTCCCTGCAACAGTCATGGCTGTGTGTTTCATCCTGGGGAAGATACTGATGTGAGAAGAAGGCACACATCCTGCACAGAAACCTACTCCAAGGATGACTGTTTTGCTGACTTCACATTCTAGAAAGTGATCTACATTGACAAATCATTTGTAGACATCACATTCGGCACAAAGATGTGCATCAATAACGACTCTTCTTCTGATATCCAAGTAGAAATCTCCCCCATGGATGATTGTTTTCTGGACATTACATTGTGAACAGTGATCTTTTTCTCATTAATGATTGTATTGATGACAATATTTTCTATACAGAAATCCGCACGGATAATGACAGAGGTCGGCAGGAATAATGACTGTTTTGCTGGTACACATTCTACTCGGAGATCTGATCCAATATTCACTGCTTTGCAGACTTCACATTCTACAGGTAGATCAAAATGATGGTTGTTTTGTCAACGTTACAATTTACAGGGAAATCTGGTTTCGTGGTAACTTTTTGTTCTCGTCACTTTCTACACGGAAATTTGGTCAAAAAATTCTTGTTTTGCAGACGTAGCCATTCTACACACATCTCTGCAATAATAGCTGTTTTGTTGGCATCACATTGTATACAAATATCTAAACCATTAACTACTGCTTTTTTAACATTATATTCTACACAGACATCTACGATAATGGTTGTTTTATTGACATATTCTCTACAAGAATCAGATCCGATAAGGACGTTTTGCTCAATCACATTCTACACAGAGATCTGCAATAATAGTCCTAAATGTTTTGCAGAATTCACGATCTACACAGACATGATTATGCATTAACAATAACTATTCTTTTGACATCACTTCTACTCAGATATCTGCATTAGTATTGATAGTTTCTGACGTCGCATTCTACCGACAGATTTGCTCGACTTTTTCCACATTACATTCTGCATAGGGATCTACACTGATGACTGTTCTGCTGAGATAACTGAGTACACAGGGAACTCACTTGACATGCAATACAGGGACGTCTTATTCCATGGGCAAAGAGATCTACATCAATAACTTTTTTTGCTTGTTATTATTACACTTCATTGTGAGGAAATCAGATTCTTGTTACAATTGCTTGTTCTGCTAATGACCTTGCCAGAGTGTCTTCTCCATCTTAATAGGATTTTCATAGCTAGTTAAAGTACAGTTGTCTGTTTCTTCTTCTACTATTCCACTACGATAGTTTATTGCTGTTACTATGTAATTGCCCTAGCTTGTTCTTCGTTCTTCAACTGTTTATAGCTAGTAAGTGTGGTACTGAAATGTTCTCGTTCGTTTTACGAAGATCGTTTATTAACTGCTGCTGCATTGTTGTTATCTACTTGTTAATCTCTTCTTTTAAAGAATTTTGCGGCAAGTTGTATTGTCGCCACGTTTTGTTCGTCCTATTTCGATTTTTTTTCCTTTTCTGCTAGTCAATGTGTTGTTGCCGCGTTGTTATTCTGCAAGTTACGAATTTTAACTGCTATTTACCGTAGTCTTGCTACAGTCTTTAAAAATCCTTATGATTGCTTAGTTATCAGCAGTAGTTGTCTGTTACGTAGAGAGTGTTTGAATTTGAAATGGGGGCGTATCTTTAAAAAAAAAAGGAGTTCAAAAGGAGAAAAGTTTCAAATGTCCCATGCACCCAAACAATTCACCGGAACAAACGTTTGCAGCACACAAAGAACATTTCCAAGAATATTTACACCATGCACTGCAAACTCACTCAGACAAAAACAAACCAAACCAAACTTAAAGCGGCAAATGGAGCAATTTATCTAATTGTCTCCCATGAACTGCACAATCGGCAGGGGGAGAGGGGGAGGAAATAAGGAAGTCTTGGCATGCGCTCAGCTTCTGCTATTATGGATGTTTTCGAGGAAAGTTTTCAAAGGAAAAGATGAACAAACACATTGTAAACGCGGGAGCAGTACGTAATGTAACAGGAGCTTTTGTTGAAGCATGTACAGAACACAATAAAATACAGAAACTTTTGTGAAGTACTCGCGAAGTACATGATGCATTCTGTACGTTCTTCAACAACAATTTTTTCAATAGTGCGTTTTATGCACACACATAAACGAGTTTTTGATACAGCACATATTCAGTGCATCCTTCAGCAACAGTTTCTGCCACACGTGTATTTTGCACATGCATCCACAACAGTTTGTGTGACACCGTATACTCTGCAGATAATACACAAAAAGTTAAGCAACATTTTTGTGTTATGTATCTGCTTGAGTAAAAGGCCCTGTTACTCTACATACTCTGCTCTTTGTTCAGTAACAGTTTACGTAATATATCTTATGTTTATGCCTCAACAAGATTTCTTTGCGTTGTGTACCTGCCTCAACAGCGGTTTCTGTGATTCCGTGTGACCTGATCATGCTTCAACATCTCTTTCTCAACAGCTTTTGGAACAGCATGTATTCTATAGATGCTTCAACATCTCTTTCTCAACAGCTTTTGGAACAGCATGTATTCTATAGATGCTTCAACATCTCTTTCTCAACAGCTTTTGGAACAGCATGTATTCTATAGATGCTTCAACATCTCTTTCTCAACAGCTTTTGGAACAGCATATATTCTATAGATGCTTCAACATCTCTTTCTCAACAGCTTTTGGAACAGCATGTATTCTATAGATGCTTCAACATCTCTTTCTCAACAGCTTTTGGAACAGCATGTATTCTATAGATGCTTCAACATCTCTTTCTCAACAGCTTTTGGAACAGCATGTATTCTATAGATGCTTCAACATCTCTTTCTCAACAGCTTTTGGAACAGCATGTATTCTATAGATGCTTCAACATCTCTTTCTCAACAGCTTTTGGAACAGCATATATTCTATAGATGCTTCAACATCTCTTTCTCAACAGCTTTTGGAACAGCATGTATTCTATAGATGCTTCAACATCTCTTTCTCAACAGCTTTTGCAACAGCATGTATTCTATAGATGCTTCAACATCTCTTTCTCAACAGCTTTTGGAACAGCATGTATTCTATAGATGCTTCAACATCTCTTTCTCAACAGCTTTTGCAACAGCATGTATTCTATAGATGCTTCAACATCTCTTTCTCAACAGCTTTTGCAACAGCATGTATTCTATAGATGCTTCAACATCTCTTTCTCAACAGCTTTTGCAACAGCATGTATTCTATAGATGCTTCAACATCTCTTTCTCATCTCAACAGCTTTTGGAACAGCATGTATTCTATAGATGCTTCAACATCTCTTTCTCATCTCAACAGCTTTTGGAACAGCATGTATTCTATAGATGCTTCAACATCTCTTTCTCATCTCAACAGTATTTGGAACAGCATGTATTCTATAGATGCTTCAACATCTCTTTCTCATCTCAACAGCTTTTGCAACAGCATGTATTCTATAGATGCTTCAACATCTCTTTTCATCTCAACAGCTTTTGGAACAGCATGTATTCTAGATGCTTCAACATCTCTTTCTCATCTCAACAGCTTTTGGAACAGCATGTATTCTATGGATGCTCCAACATCTCTTTCTCATCTCAACAGCTTTTGGAACAGCATGTATTCTATAGATGCTTCAGCGACAGTTTGTTCAAACACTATGTATTCTGCACGTGCTTAAACAACTGTTTTGGGTTATTATGCATTCTGTGCCTGTTTCAACAGATATGTGGCGCCATGTATTCTTTACATTATTCAGCAATACTCATTGTGACACGTGTTCTGAATATGCTTCAACAATGGGTTTTGTTGCACCATATAATCTGCATTCACTTCAGCAAAAGTTCTCGTGGCTTCAGCATATATTCTGTGATCGCTTCAATCTGTTTATGCTTCGACGACAATTTTTGCGACACGTAGGTTCTGTGCTTGACCCAGTAACATAAACATATTTTCTGTATCTGCCTTTATAACCGGATTATATGAAAATGTATTTTGCACATGTCTCAGCAACATGTTTTGTGACACGTGTATTCTTTATACGTTTCAATAATAATTTTGACACATGCATTCTGTAATGCTTCAAATTAGTCTTTTCTCTCTCTCTCTCTCTCTCTCTCTCTTTCTTTTTTTTTTTTTTTTTTTACATTTGCCTTCTGTTATGCTTCAACAACAGTGTTGGGACACGTATATTCTGTTCACGCTTCAACAGCAGTTTTTGTCACACCATAGTATTACATTCTGTACATGCTTCAACAACGAAATCGTTATACATGCATTCTGTAATGCCTCAAAAACCATGCTTCAACAACGATTCTGTGACACCACATATTCTGTATGAATTTCAAAAACAGCTTCTGTTACATTTGGGATTTTGCTCATGAATCGACAAATGGATTTGTTTCTACTTCAATATGTTTTCCGATAAGGAAAGTTTTCCTTTTTATGTACCGGGTCAGGTTTCTAGCAAATAAAAATGAAAAAAAAAAATCAGACTGTGTGTGTGTGTGTGTGTGCGTGGGGCGTGCGTGCGTGCGTGCGTGCGTGCGTGCGTGCGTGCGTGCGTGCGTGCGTGGTGTGTGTGTGTGTGTGTGTGTGTGTGTGTGTGTGTGTGTGTGTGCGTGCGTCGTGCGTGGTGTGTGTGTGTGTGTGTGTGTGTGTGTGTGTGTGTCTGTGTCTGTGTCTGTGTCTGTGTTTGTGTGTTTGTGTCTGTTTCTTTTTATTGAGCGTGTATGCGTGCATTTGTTTGTGCGTGTGTGTCTTTGTGTTACTTCGTTCCTGTTAAAGGAAACGCAAGTGCGTGCGTGCCAACAATACGCGCGCGCGCGCGCGTGCGCGCGAGTGTGTGTGTGTGTGTGTGTGTGTGTGTGTGTGTGTGTGTGTGTGTGTGTGTGTGTGTGTGTGTGTGTGTGTGTGTGTGTGTATGTGTGTGTTTAAGTGTGCCTGTGCCTATGCATGCCTGAGCCATGTATGTGTGTGTGTGTGTGTGTGTGTGTGTGCGCGCGCGCGCGCGTGTGTGTGTGTGTGTGTGTGTGTGATGTGTAATGTGTGAGTGTGCGCGCGCGCGTGCGTGTGTCTGCGGTGGTGTGTGTGTGTGTGTGTGTGTGTGTGTGTGTGTGTGTGTGTGTGTGTGTGTGTGTGTGTGTGTGTGTGTGTGTGCGCGTGTGTGCGAGAGAGAGAGAGAGAGGAGAGAGAGAGAGAGAGAGAGAGGAGAGGAGAGAGAGGAGAGAGAGAGAGAGAGAAAATCAATTTTCAAGAATCAGTCTTGATTATATAGACATACACACTAAATAAGAGTCATATTCCATACAAGACGTGATTGTTTTTTTAAAAAAGGAAGTCGTATTCCAAATCAATGTTATATGCAGAGAAGGTTTCTTGTGGCACCATGCAGGCTCCCAGGTCATTAGAATAGTACAGTATGTCAGACCGCACCACACTCGTAACACAAGTCATGTCCGTGATTTCTCCGGGTAGCAAGGACTGTCAAACTACACCACACTCTTAACACCACTCATTCACTTCATTTGGATGGTTAACACGGTGTATCCAACCAGCAAGGACTGTCAAACTACACCACTCTTAACACCACTCATTCACTTCATTTGGATGGATAACACGGTGTATCCAACCACTTCAAATGCTGACCACTACTCATGCACCTCATTTACCCAGACCGTAAGTATCATCAACGATTCAACACACATCACACTCTTTACACCACGCATATACCTCAGTTACCTGGATAGGAAGGTTATTCAAACCAATTCACTCTCTTCACATGCACCTTATTCACCTGGATAGCCATTCTTATCCAATCACTTCACGCCCTGAACAAGACTCATGCCACGGATTTTCCTGGATAGCACTGTTACGACACGTTTTGAAATAACGACGCGATTTAGCACGCCACATAAAACCATTTCAAACTCTGAACACCACCCCTATCCTTTTAATTGACATGGACAGCGCATTACATCAGATCAGCTCACAGTCATGATACCCCTCTACGTAGTTAAACCAAAGCGCCAGATCACAATAAGAAAGTCAGCATGTCATATATTGTGACCAGAAAAAAAGATTGATAAAGAAGTGTCCAAAGTGAGGACCACAGAATGGTCCAGAGTCAAATAAACAGTGCATTATAGCGAAGAAAGACGAGTCTTGGTGGAAGAAGCAAATTTCCAGTACTAGTCATCGAAAGAAATCTTTATTTTTCTCGGAACGGTTTAAATCCTCAAGAACGGCTCAGGTGTAATAAACTTTAACATCTTATGCACTGTAACGGGTGGTTTTGCCCCAAGTGACTGACAGAATTAAAAATCAGTTCATATATAATATGATGTATGAACAGTAAATAGACTGACACACGCTACGTGCGGTAGACAACCTACGTCGACTATCTTAAGACATGTCCAAAGCACACACACACACACACACACACACACACACACACACACACACACACACATACACACACACACACACACACACACACACACACACACCACGCACGCACGCACGCACGCACGCACGCACGTACGCACGCACGCACGCCACACACACACACACACACACACACACACACACACACACACACACACACACACACACAGTCTGATTTTTTTTCATTTTTATATGCTAGAAACCTGACCCGGAACATAAAAAGGAAAACTTTCCTTTTCGGAAAACATATTGAAGTAGAAACAAATCCATTTGTCGATTCATGAGCAAAATCCAAAATGTAACAGAAGCTATGTGTGTGTGTATCTTTTGTTGAAAGTTCAAGACGTCGTATCTACAAACACCTGTTCATAATGTGTCTGGAACTTCAAACAAAAACGACAGTAAACACAAGAACAAAAGCGACTTTTATCGAATTTGTTTCAGACATTTGAATGATACGGTGACAATCGTTGACAACAAACGTCTACAAAGAAGCACCGCGCCAACTTGGATACCAAACAGACTGGGCAGTAACTATGAAGGCTCACACAGAGCAGTTTTCAGCTTCAAACACTGCCAAGAAGACGGCAGTGGACGTGGTCTGATTCTGTCCTGAACCTCACGGAAATTCAACCGGCCTGTTAAGAGTAAGTGACTCATAGTTAATCATGTACTTGATGTCGGAGTAAGAAAGCTTGCTTAGTTTGGTTCATATCAACTGAGAAACAGATGATTTAAGTCTGATGTTAGGGGATGTTGTTTTGAAAACTCTTGAAAATCCTAGGTTACTGTTGAAAGCTACGATGGTCTGTCTATGTGTGTAAATGGTGGAAAGGGGGCCTGGTAGATTTCACATTAGGGGCATTTGCCCAGAGTTACAAATGTGGAAGGAGAGACGATTGGATCACAATGCAGTTCAATACAATGCAGTACAATACAATACAGTATATGACTTTCTATGGTTTAAGCTGTTCGAATTACCACACACTAAACTTTCTCTGTGTTCGGATCACCGCACACTGAACTTGCTCTCTGGTAACAACAAGGAAAGGTGTAAGGCGTGCAGCGGTTGGAAGTATCAGCGGTGACGTCATGATCCTCAGTGTCTGTGGGAAAGGGTCCATTCTCTGGCTCCATGCCTTGGCTGTGATCTGGGGGGTGCTGGTCCTGAATTACGGAGTTTATGGCGGTAATAAAATCGCTGTCTGTCTGTCTGTCTGTCTGTCTGTATATCACTCTCTCTCTCTCTCTCTCTCTCTCTCTCTCTCTCTCTCTCTCTCTCTCTCTCTCCTCTCCTCTCTCTCTCTCTCTCTGGGAGTTTTCTTGCAGCGCACAAACACTAGCATTTGGGCGTAGTGAAATGAAAGTAGTCAACACATACAAATATTTAGGACTAACCAGCCGCCGTGGCGAAGTGGTTAGCGTCGCGGACTCCCGGCTGGGAGGTCGTGGGTTCGAATCCCACCAGAGTCATGTGGGTTTTCTGCCCCGACCGGCTCCTACCCAGAGTTGAGTTTGCTGCGGACTCAGTTGGGAAGACTGGGACCACATACATACTCGTAGTCGAGTTTCATCCACTTAATGGATGCGTTTCTGAGAGTGTTGCTCAAATTTCCTGACCAACACTGCAGGTGCCTGCATCTCTCGGGCCTGGTTGACGCTGGGGTATATTATGAAAGGAAGCGTAGAGTACAGCCCTGTCATGTAGTCTCAGACCATCGATCAGCATTAACAAAAAATGTCTCAAATTCTGTGGCTCTTCATGCCTGCTCTCATGGTGACCTCAATTTCGATGTCCTCTCCACGTCTGTGGCCTTGGTTTGGTTCCGTCGGGGTCGCCGGTATCGGCGAGTCTATGGGGGCTGTCGTTGGACGGACGTGGTGGCGCCCTCCGGAGGGAGAACTCACTTACGCCGGCTCCGCGACTAAGTTCTTATTGTCGCCAGCAGGGGGGCTTAGTAGGTGGTGTCCTGCGTATGCTAGATCAGAACAGGCGCCACTGAACACCACCGAAGTGACTCGGCAGCAGTGCAGTGTCTCCTCCGGTGGGTTGCCTCTTGACGACTTGACATTGACTGCTCCCTGTGGATTGCCTGTGCCGGGGCTGCGGCGGGGCCGACTGGGCTATGGCTGTGTACGGGGTGTCGGAATGAGCGGCGTGGGTGCACAGCCTCTGAGGTGGTGCAGAGGTTGGGGCAGAAAAAAAAGAAATATTTAGGACTATATTTTTCTTCAAAATTGAGTCTCTTATCCTCCTGTTGTGACCTAACTGTACAGGGTAAAAAGGCGGTTATTGGTATCTTCATATTACTATGCAATCATGATATCCAGTATCTTGATATTACTATGCAATCATGATATCCAGTCTATTGAAAATTTGTGTAAACTCTTCGATACTAGAATGCAGCCAGTAATTCTATATGGATCAGAAATATGGGGTCTTGACGAAAGAATAAAATACATAGAAACTACGCTTGTTTGCACTTTAAACGCTTTGTAGGTGTTACAGAAAAGAACTGCTAATGCGATGATTTAGGGAGATACTGGTAGATTTCCCATTGTATGTGAATACATACACTAGATCCATTAAATGCTGGATCAAACTAACACGGATGAATGATAATCGCCTCCCCATCAAAGCTTACCTGATGTTACGTAATTTGGATGAGAAAGGTAAAAAGAACTGGGTAACCAACATTCGATTAGTTTTGTTTAAATTTAGATTTGGATATGTGTACGTGTGGGAAAATCAAGGTGTTGAATCAGTTGACCATTTCATAAATTGTTTTAGACAAAGACTGACAGATTGTTATTGGCAGGATTGGGACAGTCGCATTTGTTCAAGTGAAAGATTTACAATGTACAGTTTTGAATCACACCAAGAACTGTATTTTGCAATTGACACAAATAGGTTTGGAGTGAGTAATATTAAATCGTATTCATTTCGATACAAAAATTGTAGAGATCTAAAATTGATTTGTCTTATGTGTAATAATAACCAAGAAGATGAAATCCATTTTAGTTTGTGTTACCCGTTCCTCAGTGATCTTCGACGTGATCTCATCCACTCAAATACTATAGAGAGCCAAATGCTTTTAGATATGCATTATTGGTGTCTTCAAATCAACCGTGTCACCTATCTGGGCAGCGTAGTCAACTAGCAAGGGGGAACTGATGCTGATGTGAAAACCAGAACAGGGAAATCGAGAGCACCCTTCATCACTCTGAAAAAAACATCTGGAAATCTCGACTAATCTCCACCAGGACAAAAATCCACCTCTTCAATTCAAACGTCAAATCCGTCCTTTATATGGACCAGAGACCTGGCGAATCACAAAAACCACCCTTCAAAAGCCGCAGACATTCGTTAACAGCTGACTGCGAAAGATCCTCCAGATCCACTGGCCAGAGACAATCAGCAACAAAGAGCTGTGGGAAAGATGTAACCAACTGCCAGTAGAGCAAGACATCGGCAAAAGAAGATGTCGATGGATAGGACACACGCTCCGAAAGCCCCGGACAACACCACCAGAAAAGCCCTGACCTGGAATCCCCAAAGGCAAAGGAAGCAAGGAAGACCAAGAAACACCTGGAGACAGGACCTGGAATCCCCAAGGCAAAAGGAAGCAAGGAAGACCAAGAAACACCTGGAGACAGGACCTGGAATCCCCAAGGCAAAAGGAAGCGAGGAAGACCAAGAAACACCTGGAGACAGGACCTGGAATCCCAAGGCAAAAGGAAGCAAGGAAGACCAAGAAACACCTGGAGACAGGACCTGGAATCCCAAGGCAAAAGGAAGCAAGGAAGACCAAGAAACACTGGAGACAGGCCCTGGAACCCCCAAAGGCAAAAGGAAGCGAGGAAGACCAAGAAACCCCTGGAGACAGGACTGGAATCCCCAAGGCAAAAGGAAGCGAGGAAGACCAAGAACCAAGAAAACACCTGGAGGCGGGAACTGGAATCGGACACCAGGCAGATAGGTTACAGCTGGAGCGAATTAGAAAAGATTGCCAGGACCGTGGACGATGGCAGGCAGTTGTTGATGGCCTTTGTTCTGGAAAGAGCAAATGGGCACTAAGTACGTAAATAAGATGTCTTCAAAATCAACAAAAAAGTAAAAACAGTTTGCCATCTTCTTTACTAGCTTAAACGTTGAGATACAACTGAACGAGTATACTGCGAATTTAAGTGACTCGATAAATGATGGTAGGATACCCGAGGTATAATTTATAACTTTGTATGTCCTTGGTTATCAGTGGTTTATGTTGTTTGCCTCTTTTGCAATGTAAAAGTGTCGCTTGTTTCTTTTCTATTTTACTTTAATCTTTGACTACTTCATTATTACTGTTCAGCCATTTGTTAAGGCCTGGTGCTAAACGAATAACCATTTGAATGTCTTATTTTGTATTTTTTCCTTCTTTTTCTCTATTGCAAATGTTGTCCGTGCTGTCGCTATTGAAATCTGTTGTCTTGTTTTTATCTCTTCTCTTCTCTCTCTCTCTTTCTCTTTCTTATATATATATATATATATATATATCTCGTTCCTCCTTCCCCCTCCCTCCCTCTGTCTCTCCTCTTATTTTCTTCTTCAGTGTGTTTGCATTGATTTGGTCATTGGTTGCTTCTATTTCCATACATTTTCCACTTTTTGTTTGTTTGTTTGCTTTTTCCTGCTTCATGTGCTTAAGCATTCGTTTTTGGACATAAAGATGAAATCCAAACGACTCTTGCTCATGTTACTACCCTATTAACACAATGGCTCTCTGTCTGTCAGTCTATTTGTCTGTCTGTCTGTCTGTCTCTCCCTCTCTCTGTCTTTCTGTATGTCTCTGTTTCTCTCTGTTCTGTCTGTCTGTCTTGTCTTTGTCTCTATCTCTGTCTGTCTGTCTGTCTGCTGCCTGCCTGCCTGTCTGTCTGTCTCTCTCTCTCTCTCTCTCTCTCTCTCTCTCTCTCTCTCTCTCTCTCCTCCACCTCCTCCTCCTCTCTTTCTCTCTGCTCATGTATATATGTATGTATTCTTGTATGCATGTACACATGCATGTATGTATGGGTGAATGGGGTTTATGTATGTATGTTATGTATGTATGTATGCATGTATGTATGCATGCGTATGTGTGCATGCGTGTGTGTGCATTTGTGTGTGTGCGTGTGTGTGTGTGCGTGTGCGTGTGGTGTGTGTGTGTGTGTGTGTGTGTGATTGTGTGAGTGTGCATTTGTGATGTGTGTGTGTGTGTGTGTGTGTGTGTGTGTGTGTGTGTGTGTGTGTGTGTGTGTGCAATTTGTGTGTGTGTGCATTTGTGTGTGTGCATTTGTGTGTGTGTGTGGGGGGGGGGGGAGGTGTGTGTGTGTGTGTGTGTGTTGTGTGTGTGTGTGTGTGTGGTGTGTGTGTGTGTGTGTGTGTGTGTGTGTGTGTGTCTGTCTGTCTTTCTGTGCGTGTGCGTGTGTACCTTCAGACTCAAGTCCTCAGACACACCACCGTGGTCAACATCGTTCCGGGTTTTCCGAATACGACCAGATTCGCCAATGTCCAGTGTCACTGGTCCGGTCACTGGATCTTCTCGACATCAATTTCAGAGGTTGGTGCTGTGGCCCTTGTTCTGACTTAAGACAGGCAGCTTTTATACGTTTGTAGTGCTGTACATGACATACAATGATACCATGCTGTAGATATCCAGGCAAGGCCCAACCCCCGGTTGTCATAGCTGACATCACAAAGATGCCAGTTCAAAACCCTCCGTTATCATGGTTCAAATTTATATTGGTGTCTGTCAGAAAAGCCGACCACTTGGGCTCTTTTCAGGGCTTCAAATTCTTATGTTAAAAGGTCTTATCCTGGAAAAAGTTTAGACCCCAGAAAGAGCTGCAAACAACGAAACGAAGTACGGTTGTTGACAAGGTAGCCAAAATTTGGAATTCTGAAGTACTACCATACGTCAGCTAAACTTTTGCGCGCTTTACCCCGTGTGTCTTCAGAGATCCAGGTTTTTGTATTGGACGAAATCCTTGCCTTACATTAAAACCTGTTTGTTGGTTTTATTCTCAGAAACCCTTGGTTTTTGTATAGGACAAATCCTTGCCTTACCTCCTGGGTCTTCAGAGACCATGTTTTTTGTATGGGCAAATCCTTGCCTTACCTCGTGTGTCTCCAGAGATCCATGGTTTTTGTATAGGACAAATCCTTCCTTACCTCCTGGTCTTCAGAAATCCTTGGTTTTTGTATAGACAAATCCTTGCCTTACCTCGTGGGTCTCCAGAAATCCTTGGTTTTTGTATAGGACAAATCCTTGCTTTACCTCCTGGGTCTTCAGAGATCCATGTTTTTGTATGGGACAAAATCCTTGCCTTACCTCGTGTGTTCAGAGATCCATGGTTTTTGTATAGGACAAATCCTTGCCTTAGCTTCTGGGTTTTCAGAGATTCATGTTTTGGCCCTAGGACAAATCCTTGCCTTACTCCTAGGTCTTCAGAGATCCATGGTTTTGGTATGGGACAAAATCCTTGCCTTGACTCCTGGGTCTCCAGGGGATCCAGGGTTTTTGTATAGGACAAATCCTTGCCTTACCCCTGGGTCTTCAGAGATCCATTTTTTTTGTATAGGAAAATCCTTTCCTTATTCCTAGGTCTTAGATATATATGTTTTTGTATAGGACAATCCTTCCCTTATCTCCTGGGTCTTCAGAGACCCTTTGGTTTTTTTGAAATAGGACAAATCCTTTCCTTACTTCCTGGATCTTCAGATATATATGGTTTTTGTATAGGACAAATCCTTGCCTTACATCCTAGGTCTTCAGAGATCATGGTTTTTGATAGGACAAATCCTTGCCTTACCTCCTGGGTCTTCAGATATCCATGGTTTTTTGTATAGGACAAATCCTTGCCTTACCCCCTGGGTCTTCAGATATCCATGGTTTTTGTATAGGAACAAATCCTTGCCTTACCTCCTGGGTCTTCAGATATCCATGGTTTTTGTATAGGAAAATCCTTGCCTTACCTCTGTGTCTCGGGAACCCATGCTTTTGTGAAGGATAAAAGTATTGACGTACATCGTGAGGCTACAGGGACATACGCTTTTACTGAAACACTAATGTGTTGCTGTGTTTGTTTTTGTTTGTTTGTCTGTTTGTTTGATTGTTTGTCGTTTTTTTTCTTGTTGAGAAGGGGCGTTTGTTGTGACAGCTAGTCTGGGGCCATGCTAAATCTGGGGCAACGCTTAACGTGATGTCATGCTATTAGGAGGGGGAGGGATGCTCAATGTGAGATGTGCAGTAAAACGTGTGTGTGTGTGGTGTGTTGTGTGGTGTGTGTGTGTGTGTATGTGTGTGTGTGTGTTTTGTGTGTGTGTGTTGTGTGTGTGTGTGTGTGTGTGTGTGTGTGTGGGGTGTGTGTGTGTGTTTTGTGTCGGGGGATGCCATGCTTAACAAAGGGCCATGCATGCCTGGGGACCTTGCTTAATGTGGGTCATGCTTGATGTAAGAGGCCATCCTTAACGACGGCCATGCTTGATGTGCGGGTCATGCTTGATGTACGGGTCTGCTTGATGTGGGGTCATGCTTTATGTGTGGGGCATACTTGATGTGAGGGCATGCTTAATTTGGGAATATCATCATTTTTTCAAAGAGCTTAAGGCAGGCTCACTTATCAAGTGCAAATCATGACTCCGAGTCGCTTACTAAACCCCCGACAAAAGGCGAATTTTACGACGGATAATTATGAGCCATACTAAAAAGCGTCAGCAAACTACATTTAATTATCGATCCTGGAGTCATAAAAAGACGCAAGAAAACGAAAAGTATTCAAATAAAACAAAAATATATGAAAAGGCTATACTGGGAAACAAACACTGCAGAACACACAGTTAGTGTCCACTTCGACCTGTGTGTTTTAATTTTCACAAAAAAGTCGCAGATTACAGCGAGGAAGTCGGCATGCCATAGATTGTGATCAACTTTCCAAAAATAAGACCAGGAGAATGACCGCCAGAGGCTTATAAAACCAAGTTGATCACAGCTAAGAAAGCCAAAAAAGGGTGTCAAAGAGTGACAGAAAGAGTAAGTCATCAGCAAAGAATTCCAATGGTCAGGGAGCTGTTTGCACTGCGACAGAACCCCAGCATTTCCCATGTTGTCATAAGTTCAGTAAACAACTCATTCCCGGTTGTTAAAGCTGATATGTTGTAGGTATAAACCCGCTTACTCTCTACTCTCGTGGCTGATGCGTCATACATATTAGTAAACAAAACCCCCCCCTTATTGTCACAGTTGATGTGTCATGAATGTTAGTAAGCAACGGCAAAATCTGTTCTATCATCAAGGCACACACCACTATTACATGGCCACAAGGCCCAAAGGCTTATGCAGAATGAAACACATCTTCCTGTCTTAGCCACAATATTTTGCATGGCATCCATTGTAAATGAGCAGTAGGTGTGACATCCTGCACACTTGACGCATGCATTTCTAAACGCCTAACTGACATCTGCCATCATCGACCCAAACTGGGCATTGTGTACTTCAAGTATCTCCAAAACAGTATCTGGCATTTAGCTGCCATTTCTCTGCCTCTGTGCTTGCATCAGCTGCTGTAGTTGTCTCAAACCTTTTCACAGCGTTGAGCTATTCCACCTCAATATTCCTCTGTGAGCACTTTCATTCTCTTGGTCTCTGCTGAATGTCAATAATCCAATGGGCTCTTCTGTATGACTAAGACTGTTCCTTAAAATCAAAGAACTAAAAGGAATACATAGATGACCAAAAATAATTGCCCTTCGTGGACGCGCTGCTCCGTACCACAATACTATCTTATAGCAGGTTTGCACATTTGTCCAGGTAGGGGAAATATAAAGGTTTTGCTTTAGTGAATATGTATATGTACAAGTCAGGTTTTGTACACGAAGAGTATCCTTGTACTCACACACATTATATGCAGTCCATACATCTACTAAATATTCCACTCTGTGTGGGACAGGGTTATCATGCATTTGCTTCTTCTCTGACATGACTGAGAAGACAAATAATTGTACGCTACAAACGGAAAATACAAAGGCAATTCTGCGTATTTTTTGTCATCGTCATTGCCGCCGCTGTTGAATTAATCTAAGTCATCGTCATAGTATTTTCATCGTCGTCATTGTTGTCAATGTTGGCGTCATTGTGGTTGATGTCATTGTCATCATCAGCAGCAGCAGCAGCAGCAGCAGCATGATCATCACCGTCGTCATAGTCATCGACTGCATCGTCGTTGATGTCAGCAAAGTCGATATTATCGTCATTACCATAAACATCGTCGTTATTGTCTTTGTCATGATTATTATCAACATTGTCGTCATACTCGCCGTTATCATCATCATCATCATCATCATCATCGTCATTGTCATCATTATCATCATCATTCTCATCATCATATCATCATCATCATCAACATCTGGGTTGCCGTCGTCGCTGTCGTCATCGTTACTAGAATCATCGACGTTGTCCGTGGTGCTTTGTTGTTCACATCATCGTCATTATCGTTATCCTCATCTTAGAAGCTTAGAAAGAACGAGTGTCACCTGTTGCTGTACGACTTCCAATCTTGTGCTCTTGTACAGATCCAAAGCCTTGCCCCTGGCCCTCACTTCCTTCCACAAGAAGAGAGGAACTCTCGAAAGTATGTAACCAGAAGCTGTTGGTCACTCTCTCTGTCTGTCTGGACCTACCTGCCTAGGCTTTACTATCCCACTTTTTCTGTTTTTATCTAGCATTCTCTTTGCATTACCTCTCTACCCTATCCTGCTCCTGCAATCCTAAAGGTTCTGTGAAGCAAGTTGTGTTTCAGGCACCTCCCTAATATAATGGAGATGAGTAGATCGATTAGATACCTCAAGGGCTATCAAACTCCACAGCTGCTTAGTTCCAGCAGTGAGCAATCCTTTACCTTGAGCTGCCTATGAGTAGATTTGTGGCTACACCTCAAGTGTATCTGTATCTGTTTGTTCCCCACTTGCCCACAGCCATGGGATTGGACAGTGGGATTGGGATCAGAAGATAGTTTTGTTTTGTTTTAAGTGAAGGAGAGTTGCATATGTAGTCACGTCACCCTCTGGTCCCAGCCTATCTATGTCTACCGAAAGGCAAGACATGATCAAGATAGTTGGAGGTAGGTCAGGATGCTGTGGAGGGCCAACAGTATTACCTGTGTCTCTCTATGCCCCGTTTGCTTTCCCAGGCGTTGCCTGTCTGCCCTGCTGAGCCAGATGTTTTTATGCTGTCCAGACTCTGTATAGATGGATGGACCTTAGCTCACCGAGTGGACCAGACCTGTCAGTTACTCTGATCAGGTTCAGCAGGCCAGTCGAAGCCATTAGTTAGAATGTGGCCACTGATGCTTACGAAGCAATGTTTGAAAAAAGCAATGTTCAGAACCAGGTTTCCAATAGAAAACAAAACGGACCAGCGACTCCAAAGAGCACAAGGAGTTTGTCCGTCAGATGTGCTACCTCACCCCATCACCGCATACACACCATGATGATCATTGTAAAAAGTGGGTGGGCTTTGCTACAATGTCTTGGCTGACTGTATGCTTCCCAGCCTTTCAAAAGCTTTGAGTGTACCACTTCTGATACTGAGCCCTCCCCCCTCACCCCCCCCCCCCCTTCATTAGAGGATGGCACCATGCCACCAGCATACGTACAGATGCTCACAGCATGTCAAGCCCAAAGGATGTCATAGACAAGCTTTATGAAGACCTGGGGGCATCTTAGCAGCCATTCTAAATGAACATGAATTTTTAGTATTCGAAAACAACGACTCCAAACTGTTCTACGATGTGGGCCTAAGTTCTGTAAAACATCAGCAATGCTCAGCGATAATGGGACCACTCTGCTCACAGACAAAACCATGTTTCTTGATAGATGGGCAGAACATTTTAATAGCAGGCCCTTCTTCATTGACGCTGGAGCCATTTTGCCCTCCTGCATCGACATGAAAGACATTGGACACACGCCACAAGTTGGGCTCAATATTTGTCTGGCAAAGTCTCCCTCAGCATCTGAAACTCGAGCAGCTATCATGCTCCTTCCAATGGTAAGGCACCGGGCTCTGACTTTGTTTCAGCTGAATTTTACAAATCCATGCTACCAGTTCTAACACAGACTCGCCAAACTACTCAAAACCGTGTAGAAAGAGGAAACCATTCTTTAGGAACTGAAGGATGTCTCTATTGCCTGTCTCTACAAGGGAAGGGGCAGACATCACGCAACAATCGTGGAGGAATATCTCCTTTTAATCGGTGACATGAGTCATAAGATTCCTCCTGAACTGCTTAATTCAGCACAGAGAAAATGGTCACTTGCCCAAAAGTCAGTGTGGCTTTAAAGAGGTCTGAAGAACACTTGATTTTTTTTTTTTTTTGAATGTCAGCTCTCTTTTGGTTTTGAAGACAAGTTCATCATCATGGTCTGCCAGTATCACAATACCCTGCTTGCTCGAATATTGGTCAATGGAAACACCTCCAATGATTGTCAAGCAAGGCTGTCTTGCAACCACACTGTCAATCTTGAATAATTTCAACCAGGCTGTCAGATGCTGTTCATGATGACGACGAACATACATGTTTGCAGACGGATTCTATACTATCTAATCTTTTCCTGAGTGATGCTATTCTTTCAGTTTCTATCCTATTCTGTCCTGCACTGTTCTTTCCTGCTGTTCCAGATGATTTACTACACCATCTCATCCTACCAATCGGTAGCCTTCTTTATAGTGTCTTGCATGCTACACCATCTCCTCCTACCAATCGGCAGCTGTGATGAGATGGATGGATGGTAGTTGGGTCCTCTAGGGGAAGGACTGGGGATAATTTCTCAATGGGAATTATCTTAACATTTCACTTACACCCTCTATCTTACTAGTGGTGGAAGGAAGAACTTTCCGGTACTAGTCATCGAAGAATTTTTTATTTTTTTTCCGGGACTGGGTAAAATACTTGACAGTGGCTCTGAGATAGTTTTCCTTAGGCCTGTACTCTTATAAGTACTTGTAGCTCCAAGAGACAGAATTAAAGAGAGAAGTTCAAACATTCAACCTTTGATTGAACCACAGAGAACTGACACAAGTTAAGTGCCCTTTCACACATCAACTTTTATTGCTTACACATTGGTAAGTATGGCTAGGGTTTAATTCTCACTGCCTCATCATAAAGTGAGGGCAAGGGTCTGATGGGTTTGAGTCCAGGTGATAAGCTAACTTAGCTTTGTTTCGGAGAGGGTACTTGATCTCTCCTGTGGTTGGTGACTGCACCACTGGTGTAGATTGGTGGTCTGGTGTCGCCCTGGTGTTGGGCGAAGTCCCAGCTTCTGGTCCAGCCGCAATGTGTAGCATGACCAGGATAGCATGACCAGGATCCCAGTTCTGCGATAAAGAGAACTTGGTCTGTAGGTGAGCGATGGCTGGTTTGTTGAGTGCACACATTTACCCTTGTTTACTTTCAGCACAGGTGTGAGACTCAGCCAGCAAAGTTTTCTCTATGGTAGAGTTACTGCTATAACTATTAATCTCCACTTTTGTTTAAAGGCTAAGGTAAGCTTACAAAAGGGTAGGAGACAGTAATACAATGTTACATAGTTTCAGTCAAACAACTCTTCCATGTTTCTTATGAATTAAATCACGCTGACCTGGGCTACACTGAGTCCAAGTACACATGTGGTGTAGACTTAAAGTCATACACTACAAATCATTCCAACAATCACCAGTATTCATAAATCAGGGTAGCAGTTCTTAACCTAGCACAGGCATACTGTTTTCCTGACCAACATTAATCATTGAATTATTATCTTAACAGACAGAATTGCCTACTGGCAAAAGCCAGGGTGAAAACAAAGAACAGTGATCAGATAGTTAATGAAGAATCATAACCACTGGGAGAGAGCTTTTGCCATATGATGGCAAGCCAACTCCTACACAGAATAATCATTCATCAGTTTGATACAGGTTGCTAAGCGTTTGTACAAATTTGCAATGTTAATGCACACAGCATTCATAAAATCAATACATAGATTCAAAAAGGTAAAACAGAGTTCCAACTCACTTTTCCTGGGAATGAACAGTGAATGACTTGAGATCAACGAGGTTACCAGAATTTTCCCATGCCTTCTCTAGTTGTCTCTTTGTCTTCCACCGGTCTGCTCTACAGGCAGTCTTGAGGGTCAGTGAAACTGCACCCCTGTGTGTCTGGTATATATGAATTCTAATTGCCAGATTCGATTTTGACAGCCTGTCACTCACACATCAAGGGTGAGAGGGGGAGGGATCTAGTCTTATCACCAGTCGCCTCGGAAACCGTTTGAACCTAATCGGCACAGCTCACTGACTTCAGCAGCCAGTTTAATTTATGCGTCCGTATAGGACACTGACTCTCAGGGAGAAACTCCAGTGACATAATCTACTGGATGTCCGCGAGGACACGGACTGTAGACATGAGAAGAGGGGGGGGGGAGGGGAGGGGGGTTGGTGATTGCCTTTATGTCAATTGCAGCCGCAAGTGACTCAGGTGAGGAGGGGGGGGGGGGCAGGGTGAGTGGTGGTGGAGAGCACGGCAGCGGCGTCATGTCTTTGTTTCACGGGATAGATGGGGAAGGGTGTGTGAAGCTCGCGCCGGGAAGGAGGGGAGGGGGGTGAGAGGGGCAATTGTCCCAATGAAATTGAAATTTCACTGCGTCGTACTACTGCTGTGGGAGAGGGGGGTGAAGGAGGGTTGCGAGGGGAAGGGGGGTGGTAGGCTGATTAAGAACGAAAGGCGTCACGCGTTTACCGTGTTTCAAAATTTTCCGTTGTCATAGTTCATGTCAGCGGGGTGGCTCACCATCCTAAGTGAGGGAAAGGGGGAGGGGGGGGGGGTTCAGAGAGAAGTGGGCGTAGATTTGCAATCTATTTTTTGGTTTGGGGTTTTAGTGGGACCGATCGGATGGTTTTGTCAAGCGTTTCGTCACAGTAGCCTTCTTTATGGTGTCTTGCATGCCGTATTCTGTCGTATCCTTTTCCCTGTCTTCTTCTATCCTATTTTCACTCCAGTTTACTGCATCATGTCTTTTGATGGTTTCTCCTGATCTGTTACGGTCATCACGTTTCCTTTTGTGCTTCTCTTACCTTATCCTGTCTAACCTCTTCTATCATCTTATCTTCTATTCTTTTCAACACCATTCCCTTTCTGCCCTGTCACGCCTCATCTTACCCTCCATTTTCCAACCTTGTCCGGTCCTTGCCTTTCCTTTGTTTAACTTTCTTGTCTTATGCTACACCATGTATCCTTTCCTCTTTTTCCATGGTCTACCCTGTTCTATCTCACCCGGATCTTAATTGCCTATCAGCAAACTCTTTTTTTCCGAACTTGCCTTCCTCTATTCTGTCTTATCCTTTTGTCTTTCCTCCTATCCTATCATATTCTCTCCAATTCACTGATCTGTCTGTCTGTGCCATTCTTCTCTTTGTTTTCTTATCTTAAACATGCCTTGTCCTGGCCAGTGCTACCCTTCCTGTCGCCATGGAAGGACTAGTGCTTTCACATCACTGTGTGATGTTGCAGAATACTGGATATGTTTCACCACCTCAAATGCCAACATGACCGACGTTCATACGGCGTATCTAAACATCAACGCTGCTGAATTTGTGGTGATTGACAATCCACTACGTATATACTTTAGACAGGGGGACGTTGACTGCTTTAATTTCTTGCTTCCACCCGTCGGGGAACAGGTAAGTGACCTGATTCTGGTTTGCCGAACTTGAAGAGCTCTCCCTCAAAAAAAATCTACATCTGTGCAGTTTCACATACAAAACTTTACTTATGTATACAAGACCAAAATATACGAATGATTTAGAAGTTTCTTAAAGCTACTGTCTGGCCTTCCTTAGGCCGTACTTTTCTCCCTTTATCTTATCATGAAGAAAGAGACTGTTCTGTTAATCTGAGTTCGAGTATAGTGGGGGGCTCAAGGACTTAGCTAATGTAAAGATGGAAAGGTTTCCATCCAGTTTCTGTTGAAGTCACCATTACTTGCAGACCTGCAGGTTAATGGGTTGTCCACATGGTCACTTAGTAGCACAGATTCGTGTCCTTTAGTGGGTTAGATTTGGTATAAGTACTAGTCTTAGGGTCTGTGGTTTGTTGATGAGTAGCTAGGATTCGGGCGTAACCAGCTCTCACTTTTGCCCTCTGATTTTGCGAAAGTGAGAGGTTTCGGCTGGCAAAAGTAAGGCTAACATTAATGTGTCATTATCACATGCCCTGGAAAAAATACAAATGGCTTTTTGTGCACTTTGAACTTGTAGGGTAAACTCATCTTTAAAAGGAGAGAACAGAAAAACACCGATTCTGGCTCACCCGGTCTCAACCAGTTTCGACCGGGCGACTCCAGAATCGGTGTTTTTCTGTTCTCTGACAAGTAAGACTTCAATAACCAAAAAATAACGATTATCTACAAACATACATACTGTGTAGGATTATCCGTTTTCAATACTAATTTACTAAAGTTTTTAGATTTCAGTTTTTGCTTAATCCTGCGTTTTTCTTGATCGTTTTCAATAACATCATTTTTCACGCAAACATTCATCAAATGAGTCTCTGTCTTTCATGTGAAATAGAACTACAGTCATTAACCGCTCCCTACAGTCTTTTAAAACTGAGTTATATTTTTGCCCCGAAACTTGTTATCCTACCTAAATCTGGAAATTTATGTATGGCTTGACTAAGACACTGCGCTCGCAGAACTAATAAAGGGGTTGTAGATTGTGGCAGGGGCGTATTAGCCGGTACCAGACGGTGTCAGGCACAGCGACCCTTTACATGTTTTTACTGCCGGCACCAGCAATTAGGGGTGTTGCCCCCGTCATTTTTTTCTCATATTACCCGTGCCGGTACCCTCCTTGGTTTCTATGTGTTTGGCCAATCACCGGCTTTGTTGCTCCAATCTGCACTGCAACCTTTGCGGCGTCAAACAGTCTTCGGCAGCTAGCATTGCATAAAAGACGTTGACAAGCTCAAAGAATATCTATGTTAAAGCAAGTTTTGTGACTTACTTCTGCGTGTGCGGCCCATTTATTTTCGGTTTGACATGTGACATTGTTCCTGGGGTTGACATTGTTTTTGGAGTTGACATATAAAAAAGTATTGGCACTGTTTATAGTTACGTGTTCTTGGAGACATGTAGTTAGTTTTAAAATGACGGATCAGGCAACAACATGGGGAAACATCAAAAACTGTTGAAAGTTTTTTAGCCAGCGTTCCGTTAAAAAAAGAACATTTGGAAGATTAAATAGCGAAAAAGAGAAAAGAGTTGAGAAAGATAAAGAGACAAGAGTGAAACAAGAAGAAAGAGTAAAACTAGAAGGACAAAAATTAAAATCATTGATTGATAAAGAAAAAAATGTGAAAGCTGCTCTTGATGAATTAAACATTCAATGGGATGTGGCAGAGGATTCACAAGACATTTAAGGTAAGTTTATGTTATAATTTGTAGTTGTTTTAAAATTATAGCATTTTTACTGATAATAACTATATTATATTCTGAACATCTGTTTCTTATAAATAATCAAAGGTGCGCGCACACACACCTACCCCACCCCCACCCCGCGCATGCACACACTCAAGTCACTTCTAAGTTCTTACTCAAGTTGTCCTCAAGTCATCCTCAAGTTGTCCTTAAGTCATCCTCAAGTCATCCTCAAGTTGTCCTCAAGTCATCCTCAAGTTCTTACTCAAGTTGTCCTCAAGTCATCTCAAGTTCTTACTCAAGTCATCTCAAGTCATCACAAGTTCTTACTCAAGTTGTCCTCAAGTCATCCTCAAGTTCTTACTCAAGTCATCCTCAAGTCATCCACAAGTTCTTACTCAAGTCATCCTCAAGTCATCCCAAGTCACTTCTAAGTTCTTACACAAGTTGTCCTCAAGTCATCCTCAAGTCATCCTTAAGTTCTTACTCAAGTTACCTCAAGATTGTAATTAAGTCATCCTCTAAGTACAACCAAGTTCTTATTTAAGTTATCTTATAATTATCAAAAAAAACAAGACAATCTATGTTTTTATCTTAAATAGTAAATGTCTAATATAGTACACACACGCCTCAAAAAACGCGCCATCGTTGAGGATGTTTTGCTCAGCGCCCTTGGCGCGAGATGGTTAGCATAGATCTTAATGAAGTTCTTACATCGTAAGCAACCGCATTGATTACAATTCTGGACTATGGAAATGTCTTTTATAGACTCCATGTCTTTATTTATTGACTTCATCATTTTAAACAAATAATAATCCGCCATGATCTATTTTTATCAAAAAAATTTTAAAAATTAAGTTCTTAAAATATTATTGCATCTGAAATGGATCAAAATGATGTTTTGTTGTTGGCGGTTCTGGCATGTTGTTGTGTTCATCTTCTATATTTAGCGGCAGAGATTGTTCGGACTGCTCTGGGTTTTGCTGTCTTTGTTTATATATTTTATAACCGTAATAACCACCCCCAACAGCAGCAAGGGCGCCAAAAATAGCAACAGTTTTAAGTTCAATATTCCATGAAGGCTTTGGTGCTGTAGGCCTTGAATCAACTTGTTCTTGTTCTGGTGTTTTTATAGCCGGCATTGAAACAACTGTTGGCGTTGGCGGCGTTATGTTTTCATTATGAGCTATATTCTGTGATTGTAACTGTAATTTTTTTTGTTTGTTCCACTCAGCTAATTTTTTCCTGCCGCAATGCGTCCAGGATGAGGTGTTTTAGTGACCACTTTCACCTGATTCAATGTTTTCTGATTCTGATTCTGATGATTTTCTGGCTCGGTCATTTTTAAGGGAAATAAAATCTATATGATTAAAAGTAATTAATCCCATGATTAGTGGCGATAATAATGTCCAAATCTGTAATATAGATCACATCCTAGAGACTCTAATGACTTTGTTAAAACTGGATCCTGCGTTTAAATCATACATAAATCTTGTTCAGAATCAATGAGAGCAAATCTACTGACTAGTTTAGTGTACAAACTAAGAACCGTTTGCCCGACACTTTTTACCATTCTTGATCTAGTTGCGCTTCATACCTGTTATGATACTTTATAATTTCTTGTGGCGACCCCTGTTAAATCTGTTCTATGTTGGAATTTAAAAAAATTTCCGGGGAACTTTTTTTTTTTTCCCAAGGCTGCCAAAGAATAAAAGTCTTTTTTTTTTGGCATAAAGCTTCCCTCATAAACCTGGCATTTGTAATATAATTTCCCGGAAGGTTTAATAGATCATGGGTGTTCATGTTTTTTTTAAAATTTAATTTTTTGTTTTTAAAAATGAGCCCAAAAAAAAACGGGTTCCCAAACCCCTTTTTTACCTTTTTTCCTGTTTTGGAGGTCTAAGTTAGGATACACAATGTTGGAAAAAAGCTTGTTTAAAAATTTTAAACCAGCAAACTTGGCAAACTAAATTTTGAGGATTCAGAAAAATTCAAATTTGTATTTTTTGCAGCTTCTTTTGCCACAAAAGTTTTTTCTATTTAAAGCGGGGGAAAAATTTCCCCAGACAGTAAAAATTTTGGGTAAAAAAACTACTTTTTAAAAAAATGGCTTACTCGAAAATGATGATAGGTGGCGCTGTGGTGAATGCCTTGTTTTTTGGGGAAGGGATTACGCTTTTAAGAAAAACTACGGAAGGGGCGAGAGAAAAAACATAACAAACCCTGTGGAGCAACTACTGCCACAGATTACTATGAAAGCGGGAAAAATTGAGCAGTTTTGATTTTTTTAATAACAAACTGAAAAAACGGGGGCATCCCTTAAAAATTTAAAGAGTTGACCGGGCAATAAAAGAATATTATTTTTGTAACGGGCCCAAACCAATCGAAAAAATTGCCCCACCAAAATTCAGTGTTTTTTAAAAAACCCAATCAAAAAAAACAAAAGAGCAAGAAATCGGTTTTATTGTCTTTGAAATGACCGTGTGTTTTTGTTGCGCATAATATTGGGAAAAAAAATTTGAAAAAAATCATTTTTTCCCCAAAAAGGTTTTTGGAAAGGGGAATAACGCAAAAAAAAAAGCAAAGGGCCAAGGGGGCGGGGGTCAGTAAAACAAACGGGCAAAAAAAATGGTTAATTAAAAAGCGATTTGGCTTTTTTTATTTACCCCCCTTTTAGGCAAATACAAAGACCACACTTTCTAATACAATACCGAACGCCCCCCCAAAAAAAGGGATCTTAATTTTTCCCCTCAAAATACGATTAGACGAAAAAGATTTAATACGCACTCAAAAAGTAAATTGACAGGGTTTCAAAGATCAAAAATGCTAAACCTTTAACCCAAAAAAAGAGGTTCTGCTGTTGCTGTTGCCTTTAAACTGAAAACCAAAAGGGGGGCCCCTTAATTACCCTCGCATGATTAAAGTCGAGGATGGGAAAAAAATTTAAAAAGGGCCAAGTGAATAAATTATTGTTAAAACATGGGTTTCCATTATAAAAGGTTTCCAGGAGTTCACAGATAACGGGTTTATTTTGAAAACTTTAAAAAACATTTAGCTGAAAGATTTTTCCCCCTTTCCAAATACCCCAAAATTCTGATTGACAATTCTCGCAACCAGAAGGGTTGGGAAGGGAATTGCCCTTTTTTTTTTGCCCCGCAAATAAAATAATGAAAAATTTTAAAAAGGGTTTAAAGCCGTCCCAAGCAATCAAAAGAAAAACCAATAAATGTTGTGAAAACTCCGTACACCCAGCAAAAAAACCCAATTTGGGTTTGAAAGAAAGGTTCCCCTTTTTTTCCCGGGGGGAAGCAAAGGTGACACTCGGTTTCAGGGCAACCGACCCATTTTGGGAGTGTTGATCCATTTGAAATAAAAAAATTTTTAAAAATAATCCGCCCTTTGTTTTTTTACGGGGAAAACTGCCAACAAAAAAACCACTCCCTCAAAGATCTTTTGTGAAGGAAGAACTGCAGATAATCCCCCCAGAAACCATTTAAAATTTTTTTTTTTTCCAAACCCCCCTAATTTAAAAATTTTTTTGGGGTAATTTTTTTTTAAAAAATTTGGAAATTAAATTGAAACTTCCAAAAACCCACCCAAAAAAAACAAAAGCAAAAATAAAAAATTAAAAAGAAAAAAAAACCTTTGAAAAAAATTCCCCTGGAACCCCCAAAATAATTTTTGATTTTTTTCTTTTTAAAATAAGGGAAAAAAAAATTTGGAAAAAATTTAATTTTAAAGTTTTCCTAAAAACCCCCCCCCCAACCCACCCCCCTAAATTTTTCCCCCCCCCCCCCGCCCCCCCCCCCCCCCCCCCCCCCCCCCCCCCCCAAAAAACCCCCTTTTCCCCCCCCCTCCCCGGGAACCCCCCTTTTTAAAAACCTTTTTCTCCCCCCCCCCCAAAATGGAAGGATTAAATTTCAAAAAAAAAAACTTTTTGCTTTTTAAAAAAAAATCCCAAAAGATCACCAAAAACCCCAAAACCCCTTTATTTTGATTATCAAAAATGGGGAAAAAGAAATTTCTTGAAATAATAAAAAAATTTGTGCACACAAACGGAATTGGATGAAGATATTTTTGGCCTTAAAATTAAAAGTTGGTGAAAAAAAATAAACCCCTGGGAAAGCCCTCGTGAAAAGAAATAAAATTTATGCTTTTCCCTCCCAGTGCCCGATTGCTTTTTAAAAACCCCTTGGAAATTAAAAAAATCACACGTTTTTGGGATTTTTTTTCTTTCAATAAATTTTTTGTTAAAAAACATTTGTTTGATTAAATTAAATTTAAAATCGTAGTTTTACGTTGCCCCATGATAAAAAGGGTCTTTTTTGAAAAAACAATCCCTTCTTTGTAGTTTTTAAAGGTGATTTTTTCGACCAAAACACGGCGAGATTTTCCCCTTTTTGCTTTTTTAAAATGATTTTCCCCGGGTTCAAAATATTTCATTTTTCGACCTTAAACCAATAAACCCCTTAATCACCTTTAAAATAAATTCTTCTTTATTTTCCCTTTAAAACCCTTTCCCTTGTTATAATTAAAAGTAAGGGCAAATTTTTTGGGTAATGGGATGTGTCTCCCAACCCCGCTTCCCCTTTGGGCTACTTTAATTCCATTTTTTTATAGAGTCTTAGGGGGATATCTATAACAAAACTATCTGTATCTGGGGTTAAAGGTACCCCGGATCGGGATACGGGGGGTTTTAAATTTGTCTTTAAAAAAATTCTAACTTCAAAGCTTTTTTAATTCTAAAACAGTAAACCCAAAAATACTTTTTGGCCTTTGGGACTTTCTTTTTCTTCATCATTATGCCAAAAAGGTGTTAATGAAATTTCTGAATTCCTGAAAATTTTGGGTTTTTGGGAATTCAGTTTAATTTTGCTTCGTTTTCTTGGTGACCAATCTAACATCTTTAGCTTGGGGCGGATTCTCCATATTTTTTTTTCCGAAACAGCTGGTTTTTCATTACTTTAAAAAGTCTTTTTTTGAAGCTTTGTGGATTTGGTTCTGAATTTATGTTTTTCAATGATGGGGTTTTAGAAATGTTTTTTGATCAAAAGCAATTATGCGATGAACTCTGTCAACTTTAAAACCCCCTTTTTTAAATAAAAAATTTTAAAAATCTGTAATTTACAAAACATAATTTTTTTTGCCTCGAAGATTTGGGACAAGTTTGGCCATTGTTTTTTGCCAACTTTAACTTTCTGCTGCAAAAAAATTAAATTCCCTTATCAGGTTTCCCTGGATTCATGAGGATTTTTTTAAGGAACTTTTAGAATTTTATCCACGCGTTGAACGGCGCCAAACTGCCCCCCAACCACTTTAATGCCTTTTTAAATTTTTTTGGGTTGTCTTCTGTGTACATTTTAAATTGCGGGAAGGGGAAATGATTGCGGGCCCTTGGGCCCTCCTACAGATTTGTTTGCATTAAATACATGAAATATTGGGCCTTTTACTTGGTCATTTTTTTTTCCAAATTTGTTTTTTTGCTTTACAAAATAAAGATGCGCGCCTTTCTAATTCCTCCCGCAATCCCCTTTTCAATTTATCTGAATCTTTTGGGAGGGCAGGCCCAAAAAATCAATCGTACTCCATAAAATTTAAGAAAGCATCCCAGCTTTATCCCGGGGGCGAAAAAGTAATGCGCGGGAAACTAGGTATAATTTTTTTCATGCAGGGCTTTTTATAATTTTCAAAAATATCCCCAACAAAAATTTCATAGCCACAGTATGAAATCATATATCCCCCCATCGTTTTACAATCTAAACTTCTGCCAAAGCATTTTTGAGCATGTGGTAATTGAATCACTTTATGTCCCCTTTCCCCTAAGACTAGAAAAGGGAAAAAAACCTTTAAAGGGGGAAGGTAACTCGTTTAAACCTTTCCCCAACTGTTCAAGTACTCCCTAAGGATAAACGCCCCTTTTTAAACGAGAGTTTTGGGGGCAAATATTCTTTTCCCTTATTGGGGGGATTTAAAAGGGCTAGCTTGTGCCCCCTAATTATCCCATCATTTTCTGATAGAGTCCCTAAAAAGACATGTTTTTTAAAAAGGGAAAACATGTACTTTTCTGATGACGTGAAAAGCATGTTTTCCTGAAGGCGTCCCTTTTACTGCTTCAAAATTTAAAATGAAGTCGTAACCTCGCAATTTTTGAAAGAAAATGGGCAGCTTTTCCCTGTCCTTTGGGTTCCCAAAATTTTTGTTGAAGATTGCATTTTTTTAAAGGGGCCCCCCTCTGAACTTTTCCGGGTAAGTATCATGGTCTTTTTACTTTTTTGGGTTGGTTTCCTCACTGAGTTCCCAAACCCAAATCCAAACAAAGTGTTGGGTTTATTCCCTACTTTTCCCTTGGTTTTTCAGGGGGTCATTTTTGATTTTTAGTTAAAAAACAGTTTTTAGAACAATCATTACGCACTTGCGCTTTCCCCTGTTTTAAAAACTTCTACCGCCCTCAGGGGCCCCTATAAAATTCTGGCGGTTTAAAGACCCAATTTCCCCAAACCCAACAATAATGAAGGCAAATGAACAAAAACTGATGTTTTCCATTTAAAACGTTTTTCGAAATTTTTTTGGCGCTGGCCCTTCATTTAAAAACAAAAAGCACCGAAATCTGCGTAAACTACTTAAAGGAAATTTTGCAGCCCTTTCCCGTTCTTAAAAATAACTTTACTGCCTTCTGGGGGGCGTAATTTTGTTCTGTAATTCGTCAACTGGCCCAAAAATTTTTTTTTTTTTCCCAACGCGGCTGGAACGGAAAGGATTCTTGTTAAACTTTTTTACAGGGGGGGAATTCTTGTTTTTTGCCCGGTTTTTTTAAGTATGAAACCAATAAACTACTCATTGGCGTACAATGTGGGAATGCCGGGTAGCGATGAAAACATCAGTAGTAAGTCAACATGATTTTTGTCGGGATCACCTATTTTTTGGGCTGTTCTTGGACACTTTAAGGGGTATAATTTGTTTCTTCATCCCATGTGTATACATTAACAGTTTTTGGGTTTGTTTTGTTCTTCAAACTGATCAATGGAATCCACGCTAACAGGAAAGGATATTCCACTACAGTTAAGATCATTGATGTAAGGTTCA
This sequence comes from Conus ventricosus, assembly GCA_018398815.1. NCBI lineage: Eukaryota > Metazoa > Mollusca > Gastropoda > Neogastropoda > Conidae > Conus > Conus ventricosus. Next base: position 87,107,650 of record CM031609.1, read on the forward strand.
TAGTTAGATACCCCTCTCTGCGTTTTAGCAACGTGATGCAGCTTGCGAAAACACACCACATAAAACATTTGTTGTCTGAATAATTCTTTATGTTTAAAAACTGCTTTTTTTGCGACTAATGCGGAGGAAAGGGAATGTAAGATTGCCTACAATGGGCTCATACTTAGCTTTTTTAAAATCTGATCTCTAAGACTTGGGCCTCTGACCAACCAGAGCCTCTCATTTTGCTTCTTCAGGGGCTACATCAAACTGTGTAAGCAGTTGGTCTCCCCAACCGGGTTTAAGTCATTACGAGAAAGAAAAAACCCTGTTGTTTAGTCGAGACCCAGACTTCTAGATTTTCTTCATTTATTGTTATAAAGTCAATAAAAACAGCTAACTGTACTTTAACTGGCGGTCTATTGTTAGTTTACCTGGAACTTGAGAAATAGCTTTAGCAACACTTGCCTGTACGTTTGTTGGATCAATGACTTCTAGATCAAAATCATTTAAAGCTTTTAACAAACCTCTCCCTCAGCATTCCTTTAAACAATTCGTCTGGTCCTTTATATGTCTTAGCCATGTTGATTTCTTTTTAACTCAAATTAATTTAAATTAAAAAAAAATTCTTAATCAAATCAATATCAACGGTCTTTTTGTGCTTGGGCTCATAAACTAAAGTATAAACACCTTTTGGCGTTGTTAATGGGGACTGTTTAGAACAGAGTTTAATGTTTCGTTTACTTTTTTTAAGCATTCCTTTTTATCTGCTCGGGGTCTGGCTGTTGAGAAAAAAATTGTCCTCGCCTTTCTTTGAAGATCAAACTTTGTCTTTTTTAGTCATCAAAATCGGCCTGTAAACGACTAAATTCTTCATCCGTGATGTTTGAGTCAGCTACGCTTTATTTATTGTCAGTTTGAACGAACTAAGTTTAGCTGTTATTAGTTGAACCCTAGCTTTTGCTTTTGGAGTTTTTGTTTTTAATTTTTTGCTAGCAGCACCTACAGCAATGAACACAGGCCCAAAAGCTAAAGACAAACCGCCTAGAGTAAAGCTGCGGGTGCGCCTATCCTGTTGCTAAGAGACCAACACTCGTTCCTGCTGATAGAGCACTTATAGTCGATTGTCACCGATCGGCAGTAGTAAACCAGCCGTCCATGTGTTTGGATAATGGTAGTTCAAATAGAGAGCGTGTGCACGTGTGCAATTTGTATGTGTGTGTGCGAGTGTGCATGTGTAAGATTGGGGTTTTGGTTAAGGTGGAAGGTTAGGCTAGGTAGGGCTGAGGAAATAAGACTAAAATATTCTTGAGTTCCAATCTTGACTTGTTGAAGGAGGAAGCGGGAGGTTGGTTTCATTCCCGATTGTTACCCTTTTGTTTTTTGGGTTCTACACTATCGAAGGCGGGCAGTATCGGCTGTTGTTTTTTCAATCGGAGTTTTTGGGGTAAATTGTGCGTTCACGATAAACCCTAGTCCGGGGGTCCGGCGTGTCATCTGCGGGGGGATCGCGCCTGAACCAACGCTTTTTTTGTGTTGTAGAAGTTCGCTTGAGTCCGACCAGGGGGGAATGCGTTGGGGTGTTTCACTTGGGTCCCGGGTGTTCGTGGGAGTGAGCGCCTTGGGGGCAGCGCCTTTAGTCGGCTGAGTGACTTCGAGTCAAGTTATCCCAGGTCCCGTCGGGTCTGTTTTCCCCTTGGCCTGTCCCGGGCCCGTGTTGTCTTCGGGGCACCACTTGATACCTTGTAAACTGGTTGGTTTGATCGTCTGTCTCCAGGTTGGTGATCCGTTATGTTCGTTTTTTGTGGTTCGTCGTGTCTTGTATTTGGGGGGTTCTGTGCGTCTCTGTTGGCGCCCTTCAGCCATTGCAGAAGGGTGTGGTTGAAGGCTTCTGTCCAGTTGGTGAGTTGGGTTCATGGTGGTGTCATTCGTCATTTGTTTTGTATTAGGCGATTGTACGTTTTTCTCATGCGTTTTTAGTTGTATATGTTTTTTGTGATAGGGTTGTCGGGATGTTCGTTGGTTCGTGATTGAAGTTTTTTGTACCGGTTTGTGTTGGTCCCTCTTTTCTGTATATTCGAAATATGACATGGGGGTTCCTTTATTAAGTGTTGTTTTATTTTGTTTCCCCATTCGATGTCATTGACAGTTTTGGGTAACAATGGGGGAGATATAATAACCGTTGATGGCGTATGTAGATATGGGGTTGTTTATTTATGTTAATTTTAGGGGTCAGTAAGGAAAATAATCGAGGGGGCATTTTGTTGAGGATCAATAAAGATCGGGTGCGATGTGTCTGCCTAATCGTTAAGGGTCTCGATTTTTAGTTTTAAATAGTAGTATTCGTTGAAAATTGAGTAACGGGTTTTTAGTTGACCTGCACAGTTGGAATTGGGTTAACTGGGAAATTGGGCCAAGGCTAATTGGTGTCGTGTGGTTATACTGGGTCGGGCGGGCTATTCAACTAATTGGGTTCTTTTAAATTTTGTTACGAGTCATGGTTCTTGACGGGTTTTGTCGTCGCTGCAGCGTATTGGTGATGTTATGTGGACAGGGCAGTGAGTCCATATGGTTAAATTTTTTTTAAGTAAAAGACGTCGTCCCACATGCAGGGATGTATGTGTTTGTGACAGAATAGGGTTTGGGGAAAATATTTTTTGGTTGCGGGGATTCCCATTAGAATTTTTAGTATCGAAAGAAAAGGTAGGGGAAAGTTTAAGGCGGGGGGGGCCCGCATTTATAGGATAAAGACAGAGGTTGTGCGCATGTATTTTGATGAAGGGGGGGTTTTTGGCAAAAAAAAAATTAAACCCCGGTTATCAAAAAGATGACATGGAGGGGGTGTGGGTGGAAAATTTTTGGGGAAAAAATCATGTATGATAATGAATTTTTGATTGACGTGCAAAAAAGGGTAAGAAAATAAGGGTTGGCTGTGCGCCCATCTTTGATAAAAGCTGAACTTGAACGTTTTTGAAATTGATAAGTTCTTTTTGTTTTGTTGTTTTTTTGAGATGGAAATTTAAACTGATTACTATGTGGGAAAATTTTCCTTTTGAAATTGCATTTTTTTTAGTATTTTCTAAGGGGGGGCCCATGGAAATGCGTTTCCCCAAGGACCTTCGGTTGGAAAAACTGCAGAGTGATTGGAGGGACCCCCGGCGCCTTTGGGGGCAGGGGGTTCCCCACAAAAAAACCTGAAAATCTTAGTTGTAGTATGTAGGATTAGGTCGACACCCCCCCCCCACTCCTTCCCTTTGCATTTTGTGATTTTTAATTATTTTTTGGGCCGGTTTCCCCCTTTAGAAGAAAATTTGGGTCAGTAGTTGAGCCGTCTCCGGATGAAGGTGAAAAGTAGTACCTGTGATAAAAAACCCCATAGAGTAGGTATCTCCGTGTATTTAAATGCATTAGTTGCCCTTGTTTTTTCTCACTATCTTAGGTCTCTATCTTTCTATCCTGGCCTTTCTAACTCAGCACAACCTCCATAGTACGGCATAATAATCAGCTTGTTGATTGGGGCCGTCAATTGGATGATGATGATGATGAGTCCGTGTTGGATTTCTTGGATTGGGATTATTTCTCTGAGAATTGTGTGCGAGTCATAATTTCATATGTAATAGCGTAGATTGGCTCAGAGAGAATATTGTGTTACTGCTGTTGTAAAGGTTGGCAGGGAATGGATCTGATAACCCCAAAGTAACGGGTTTATGGGGGGTGTATTCGAAATTCAAGTGGTCACTCTCATTCCCGAGTGGGAGGTAGGCAAGGGAGATGGAGAGTTAAAGCTTTACCAGGTAGCCTATGGGCCTTGATGACTCGGGTAATAGCCAAATTACAGTAGTGGCCTACAGTTGTGTCAGCAGGTATCCTGTTTCCGTCTGAGGCTGGGGCCAGACCACCGCAGTCTGCTGCCGCGTGCCGGCAGGTGAGCGGCGGTGTCCCGTTGCCTGCTGCTTTTCCCCGGGAGAGGAAGACCATCCAGGCCGTCGGCCGTCTGTGAGGCAGCTCTCCTCCTGCTACTGGTGCTCTTCCGGGAGTTGTCCGGCACCTGTGCCTCTTCCTTGAGCAGGCGTCCTGTGAGGGGGTGCTGCACCAGGCTTTTCTTCACCCTCAGGGTCCGGCGGGGCCTTCAGAGGAGGAGGAGGAGTCCCTCGAGCCCCGGACTCGTCGAGAGGGCGTCTGGTGTGCGTTGGTGTCGTGCCCAGCGCGGGAGAGGAGTCAGTCTGCGAGGAGCCACGGTCGGCGCCGGGGTGTGGAGTCTTCGCGAAGGAGGAGTCAATCTGCGAGGAGCCACGGTCAGCGCCGGGGTGTGGAGTCTTCGCGGAGGAGGAGTCAGTCTGCGAGGAGCCACGGTCAGCGCCGGAGTGCAGAGTCTTCCGGGGAGGTGTCAGCCTGTGAGGGGCCACGCACAGCGCGAGGACTGGAGCTCTCGGGCCAGGATGGGTTGTCCCATAGGTGGGGTAGCGAGGGTGTAGTGTTAGGGAGTAGGGTTAAGGGTGTTAGCTACTGCCTCCTTTTGGGAAGTAGTGGCCAGCACAGTGTAGGGTACTTGTTGTTGCCTCCCTTAGGGACGCAGTGACCAGTGCGGTAGTAGTCCCGGGTCAAAAGAGAAGGGTGGGTCCTGGGGAGAGGTGTGGGTGGTAGTAGTTTAGAGAATAGAGTCCCTTGGGTTTGTCCTTGTCCCTAGTAGTTAGTCACCACGTGTGCGGGCTATCTCTGCGTCCCTAGGTCGCAGTGATATACCGCAACTGGTGCTTTAGCATAGGTTAGGGGTCTCAGGGTCGTAGCAGGGTAGTGTGGGTCAGGAAGAAGTGGGATACCGGTGTGTGGGTGTGGATGGACGCGAGGGTGGCGCCATAGTGTGTGTGTGTGAAATAAAGAAGTGTGCATGATTGTAAAGCTGTGTTAGTGTGCTGTGTTGTCTGATCTAGTGTGTAATAGGCGTGGGTAGGGGTGGTAGGGCCGTCCGGCTTAGCGACCGTGACATCGATGCTCCAGTATTAACATATGTAACAGCATTAAAGGCAGCAGAATACCTTCGTTTGGTTTTGCTGTATTTTGAAAGGTCCTGCTCTAGTTTTTGTTGCATTTGCGTAATGTTTGTTAATCTGAAGGTTTTTATGTTAGGGGTTTCTACTATTCCTTCTTTTGGGGGCTCTGGTGCTGTAGGCACATTTGGATAAACCTGAACAGACATGCTTTTTTAAAAAATAAAAAATAATTTTAGTATTGTATATCTTTTAATCTGTTATCTTGAATATTCAGCTGCGCATCATATATTAAAAACAAATACACGTTAAGTGGTTTATCGGCCTCTTTTTCTTTATCAATTTGAATGTTTATTATGTCTCTGACAGTTCTCCCGCTTCCATGTAACTGATTATCCTCCGTTGACCTTAGGTCAATCCATAAACCGTATTTCGTTGTTAAATAATGATCAAGTCTAACGCTGTGAAGATGTAGATCTTTAGACACAAGGTCAACTGTTGGATTTCTACACCTCCCGCCTCCAAACAGTTTTCTTATTTCATCAAAATGCTGATAAGGTTTAAGCCCGCTAGCGTAGATTTGGTTAGGACTACCCTCAATGTACATTGCACTTTCGTTATTTTAGGATTAACAAAATTTTCAGTTTGTCTTTTGAATGGTTCTTCATTTTCACACAGCAATAAAATACCTTTAGCGATCTTGCTGCGGCACTAAAACTAAAATTCCATATAGTGTCTGCCCTGCTTTTAGGATATTTAGAATGATGAATCACTCTTTCGTAATATATTGCTAATTTTTGACTGATATTGTTGCTGGATCAACCTCGCTAAGTCAGGGTTGCTAACAACGTCAAACTCTAACGAGATGTCAGAAATGCTGTACTTTGCTTCGGTGTCTTCAGATATAATAACATATTTGTGGTCATTAAAAGTTAGTTCATATGACAATCTGTCTTTTAATGCTCCTTGAAAGTATGGGGCATGCGCTTTTAACAACTCAAAATCTAGGGGTATGAAAAAGCGATTTCCATACGCATAACTTACAGCTACAAACCTTTTGCCGTCTTTAGCGTCTGCGGCGCCTATTCTATGTTTTAGTGCTTCTTCATTTTCGATTCCTTGAAACGCAAGATCAGCCCTTTCATTCCCGGTTAGCCATAGATCAGAATAGGCTAAAAATATGTCTGCATTATGTAAAGAAAATATTTCTTGCCCCTCAAGTTTTATAGAAATTTTCTTAACGATTGCCCGTCCCAGATTCTGCACAACTGTCCTGTTTGTGTCTGTTGTTGAAGCGAGTTCTATTTTGAAAGTAAGACGTGCAGAGCCTGGCACAATCACTTCATCCGCTCCTAGGTCTGGAAATTTGACAGTAAGAATTTGATCTGCATCAATAGTAGATGGATTATTTGGAACAGTAATATTCCGCTTATTTCCCTTCACGCCAAAGGGCTCTTTCAGTCTTCTATGCGGGTCAAGAATTGAACCATATGCTTGTGACATTTTTATAAAACAAAATAAAAAGTTATTTATTTAAGAAACATGGCAGGCATTGAAGGTGAAGAAGATTATGATGTTTTTGATCCTGGAGACGACATGAGTGAAATGATCCCTTTAATACAGCATCGCTCGGGCCCTCATTGCGGCGTGAATTAACAGAAAGTAAGGTCAGATCATTTTACCAAAGTGTAGGCCAAGAACCTCCCGAATTTATAGACCCTAATGATTTTGAAGTAAAAGATGGCCATTTGTTTGTGAGAAGCGACCAAGGACAACTTGTTCAGCTTACAACTAAACCAGACTCATCAAAGTTTTTAAAAAAGAGTACAATTAGACAAAGGCTCGGTGTAAGCGAACAAAATCGCCTTGGCATTACTAAACCAAAATTAGATGGGGAGGCTGTTTCTAAACTTCAAAACACACTACAAGAACTCCCAACAGATAACCAAATACAAAACATGGAACTTCAAGTTTTAAATCAATCAGCAGATGAAATAATAAATGCAATAGAAGCAGAAACCAGTTTTTCAGAAGAAACAGCATTAAAAACAATTAATGATTCCCCATTGCCTATGCGTGAAATAACGGCCCTTGATCATGCTTTGAGAACCATTAGAGGTGAATTAACAAACAATTTAGCAAAACTGGGTGAAATAGATGAGCATATAAAAAGAGAAAAAGAAAAACTCGTTGAGGCTGATGACGCCAACTTAGGGCCTGATATTAAAGAAAGAATAACCCAAAGACTAAAAGATCTTGAACAAGAGAGATTAGCAAGACTAGAAGTGTTGTCTACTAACCGAGAACAATTACGAACTCAAGTGAGCAGAATAAGAGAAACTATCCAAAGAATTTTATATGAAGACACGACACTAGCAGAACGAATACGAACACTGTTTAGAGAGCAAGGAGTCACATTAGTAAGCGTATAACGGCCTTAGGTTTTGCAATAAGTACACTGGTGATGGCTATTACAGGCGGCGGTGGTTCCGGGTCAGTGCCTCCACCGCCATCACCTCCACCTGATAAATCATGGGTAAAAAAACAGCTTGATCATCTTTCGGGTTTATTAAAAAAATTAGCCGTAAAGCCGCGGATGCTTTACCAGGTATATTAGGGGGTGTCGTTAGCTGGCTTTTGTCTACTGCAGGCAAAGTAGTTGGCTTTATGGCCGAGCACTTATGGGCATTAGTTCTCTTAATAGTTTGGGTTAATATTTAGTAAGATAAAGACCGAGTAATCCTATGCCAGTTAATACAACAACAAGTGCTCTCTTTTCATATTCATGGTCATCGCGAACAGAGTCCGCGTCTTCAATGGCCTTTAGGCTTTGGACCTTGGGGATTGGATGACTTATTCTTGGGGGGTCATCTTGTTTGTTTACTGCTTGCAATATTACTGGCTCAGAATTTATTTCGTTTTTTCCAACCTTCTGTTCATTGCCTGCCACAAGGATTTCATTATTGTAGTTTATTATTGTTCCTATCTGGAGCCTGAGGTCAGAAGGCAGCATGTATAAACCAGTACCAACAGCAAAGTCTACTTTCGATCTTGCGTATTGTAAAACATTTTGGTACCTTTTTTATACTTGAAGGTAAATCAACTGTAGAATTAATGGCGTCCTCTAAATTTGCTAAGTATTGTTTTTGTGCGTCAAAGCCAGTAGAAGGATCTGTTATGCTCGATCTCGTTTGTGCTTGCGAACCTAGCAAACACCAAACGTAAGTACGAACAGAGTCGTTTATTCGTTCTATTCCTGCTCTAGTTAGGCCCTTAGAAGTGTCTAAGATAAATGTTGTCCATGCTGTTTTATGCTCTTGCTCTATGGACCCGAGGTGAACAGTTGTGCCTGAAGAGAAAGATGTGTAAGGAGGATTCCAGTCATAGTTATACTTTCTGTGCACACCCCAAAAATAAGGGGTGCCTAAGCCATGATTAAGATCCGACTTTTGTCTAAAGTCTGTCTTAACATTAATATTAAATTCGTTACAGATCCTTTCAAAAGCCTTCATGTCTGTTCTGTTGCTGAATGGATTAAACGGTTTGTCATTTGGTAATGGCGCTCGCAGTTCAGTCAAAATACGTCTGAAGGTGTAATAAAAATGAAATCTGTACATGACCTCACCAAAGGATTAGGATGATTTAAGTGATCAGCATACGACACTCCACACCCAGTTGATGCACAAAACACAGCAAAGTTTAGCTGGTTCTGGTAAAACTGCATCGGATGACTGAACCACACTTTTGCGATGTAGTCTTTTTTAATAGGGGGGTTAAGATATCTGTTTAATGGAGTACTCACCTTTACTTGAAAGGCGTCAGACTGAGTCACAGAAATGTCAAGAGTATCAGTTGTTATATTTTTAAGATTGTAGTGCGGCCCAACAGAATATTTTGCATTAGTATATTTGAATGCACTCATTTTTATTTCGTTTAAAAATGTTTGTAACAATAACAACTCAAGACCGTCCTTCGTTTTTAGAACATGCTATTGATAACAATTGCGGGCCAGAATGGTTGCACTTCATGAAATATTTTACAAAGTCGTATGGTTTAATATAACCGAATCCAAGGAGAATAATAAGATTAAAAAAGTTAATAATAAAGGACAATTAGTTAGCCAGTTAACCATACCTGATGGTTATTTACGGGTTTTGCTCACTAAAAGAAGCAATGAGTAACTTTGACATTACTCTCAAACTTAACAATGCAAATCTAAAAACAATGTTGACCTTCAAACCTGAAGAAGAAGAAGTAGGGTACTATTTGATAAAGAGCTAGCTAAAATGTTAGGCTTTACAACTGCCGAACGGTCCATTCATAGTTTTAGAGTTGCAGCAAACAAAACTACTTATGAGGGGGAAAATCCACTCGATCTTGCATTACATTCATTACTCTATGTTCATTTGGACGAGCTGAGCACTGATGAAAACTTATATGATGGAAGGCCCTCAACTGTTTTAAGAGCTCTTCCGTCAGGGAAAGCTGCATATTGCGATTATGAAATTATACAATTCCCTAATTTACAGTTTAAAAGATTAGTTTGTGGGAGGGTTGGATCATTTAATATAAAAATCGCAGACAAAGCGGGGGAAGTTGTGAAATGTGATGACCTACACATTGTTTTGGAAATAAAATAATAAGTTGTACTAAAAAAATAATGTCGCGTGGGCCAGAAGAATCAGGAGTTACATTAGCGCCTGTGAGGTGTATAACCTTAGAATTAAAAGACCTTGCAGACGTTGCGGACTTTGAACAGAACGGTGAGATAGGCACTTTGTATGGGTTTGAGTACACTAAAGATGGCGATTATAAACGCAAAGAGGTTGGCGACAACAAAAAGTTTCCTAAACTAGAACAACTGCGCAATCTAGAGGCAAATAATGTTGGCCAGTATGAATATAAAATAGTTCGAAAACCTGACCTCAAATGGCACTTAGAACCATATTTAGAATGGGACATAAAATTTGAATTCATAAGCCCATTTACATTTTTTAGCCGTCAAAAAAGTTTCAGAAAAGCATTCAACTCTGGCCCTTTACATGTAAGTCTTATGCCGGACGACAATAGTCGGAAAGAAATTGAAATAACGCCGTATGGGAAAAAACAGTACATCCTCCACAGAAAAGAAACAGTTTTAAAAAAAGCTTCTACAAAATTACAGTTCTTTCCAAGCAGAAAATTAGGAGACACGTTCACAATAATATTTGAAATTTCTGTCTTTAAAGATGTGGAGAGGGATGGGGTTGTGGGCGTTAGTGACGACCTTATAAAAGGAATTAATATTAGCTGGCAAAACTTAGACGTTAAACGTCTTAAAGTTACCATCGTCGTTCTTCACAATGGTGAGGATATTAAGGTTATAACAACAAGCAACAAAATCACTGTTGACTTAAATAGAAACAATCTTACAGAACTGAATTGGATTAATCTTACACATTTAGGTCTTGTAGGGTTTTATTATACTGAACAAGTTTTGACAGAGAGTATGATAAACATAATAACTGAATTAGATTAAATTCTGCTATAAAACCATGGAGCAGTTAAACTTTATGACAAAAACTCCTCATTGCTCATTGATTTGTGGGCAGACTGGTTGTGGAAAAACAATATTTGTCCTAGACCTATTACAAACAGTTTATCGCTATAATTTTGATCATATTGTGATTTTCTGCCCAACACTTAAATGGAACAAAGCATATCATGATAGAAGGTTTATATGGACAGATGATGACATATATTTAGTTGATCCTAGCAATAAACTGAGTGAGTGTTTAGAACAGTTTTATAGACTGTTTGAAGGAACGCAGACACTATTTATTATAGATGACTGTTCGGCAGAAAGAGACATAGTTAAAAAAAGAAATACTTTGTCAAAACTGGCTTTCAGTGGAAGACATGCTGGAATAAGTGTGTGGATTTTATGTCAAAAATATAACTCAGTTTTAAAAGACTTTAGAGAACAGTTAAAGACTGTAGTTCTATTTCACATGAAAGACAGAGACTCATTTGATGAATGTTTGCGTGAAAATGATGTTATTGAAAACGATCAAGAAAAACGCAGGATTAAGCAAAAACTGAAATCTAAAAACTTTAGTAAATTAGTATTGAAAACGGATAATCCTACACAGTATGTATGTTTGTAGATAATCGTTATTTTTTGGTTATTGAAGTCTTACTTGTCAGAGAACAGAAAAACACCGATTCTGGAGTCGCCCGGTCGAAACTGGTTGAGACCGGGTGAGCCAGAATCGGTGTTTTTCTGTTCTCTAAAGGTACTTGCTCCGAATTGATTTTTTTTTTTAATTTCAAGAGTGATATGTGCTTCCGGAAAAAAAAAGAGATTGTCTGTCATTTTGGTGGAAACAGAGAGCTAGTGAGGAGAGACTTTAAGGGAAAGGAAAAGATTGGCTAGGAGGAGGAGGAGGAGGAGGAGAAGAAGAAGAAGAAAAAGAAGAAGAAGAAGTTTAAGAGAATAAAGACTTAAAAGCTCAACCTTTTTATGGTTAAATACTGTTGATTCTAGGGTGAGTTTGGGATGTGTGAACATATTTGACAATTGTCAATACACGATGTTATTACAATTTAAAATGCCAAGCCTTTATTTTTTTGTTTTGATTGTGATCAGAATTACTTCCAAAATACTTCATGTTCACACATCGATAGGTAAGATGCAGATCCTGTGATTGGTCATCAAATAAGTATGTAATTTTGGTCACTAACAGAGTGCCTTGTCTTTCATGGGCAAGCATCCTGTTCGCAGGAGGTGGTACCTCAGCTAACGCTCTTAGTCTTTGGGTTGATTATGTCTGCAGCTGAGAGGATTTCGATTTTTTTTATTTGATGGGAAGAATACAGTGTTTCGAAAAAAAAATGAACTGCGGTCTGTGAACCCCGAATGATTTATAAGTATTGGGTAAGTCTGTGTCACCCGAAAGAAAGAAAACATTTAGGTGTGCATAATGAATGAATGAATTGAAGTTAGAGTTCGATATAATTTTTTGTGAAGTATTGTTGAATAATATATTGGCCAAAGAGAAAAAGGAAATGTTAAGACACCCTCGCTCCAAAGGAAGTGAAACAGATAGAAAGGAAAACAACATTTTTTTTTTAACCGGGAGAGAAATTTACATTTTATTCTGGCTTGTTCCATTGCAAAAGAGTCAGATGTCATGTGACGATCACCTTTCACATTTGGTCTCCGCTTTAGTTCTTTCATTCAGATTTTTGAGCGAATTTTGATCAATGGTGTGAGACAATTAGAAACTACTGAATGAATAGAAATAACTATTGAATGTAGTCAAATACTCAGTGGTGTAATTATGTACTAGAATACACTTATTCCAGGTTCATGATCATAAGAGTCACCTCTGCAAAATATTTTTAAAAATCAAGAGCATTCATAAATCATCTAAATGAATTTTCAAGATTGCCATAAATTATCCTGTTAAAATTTGAGGACACAACACAAACAAAGCACATACCCTAAAAATTCAGAAAACTAAATTCAACTTACCTTTCTCTGGGAACTGTCAAAGAAACAGGATCTCAGATGACAATTTTCATCTCTCTTGCATACGTGTGTTTGAAGTTACAAGAGCTTCACTGAACATCTAAGAATAGTTTATCACTTTTAGATGGCCTATGCTGATCAGTGTTAAACATGAGGACACCACCATATTAAAGAATAGATCATTAATGTTCCGATGCCTGTTCTGACAGTTGTCAAAGATACAGATCAGATGCAATTTCGCAATCATGCTGGGTGTGAGTTACCTGCAACTGAAGACATGGCTATTCTTCTCTTAGTGTGCTTGCTGGATCATGAAACATGAGTTTTGTACCTTTAAGAGTTAACTTCTATATTTCGATGCTTTTGCAGTCTTGTCAGCTGGCGCTTATGTGGGAGAGTTACCAGGACTGCCAGAGCTGCTACAACATGTAGAGTCTTATGAAAGAGTGACAGGACGTCACGACTGCTGCTTTTCAGTCTTTGCCTGATTGGTACCAGTGAAGTTACAGGATCTACCATAGCTTACGGACATGTAGGCTTATGAAATGAGTGACGGGACGTCACGACTGCTGGCATCCTTTACAGTGGCTGGAGTGGTAGAGGAAATACTATTGCCCATCCACAAGCATCACGGCACTAAAAGATAAAAAGGAGAAGAAAAGGAGTAGTGACAATGATCTGCGCTACATTATCATCCTAGTTCTCTACAACGTTGTTGTCAGACTCATGCCTTAGCATCATGTCAGCCTGCAACGAAGTCAGCCAGACAGATGGATGGAAGGCAATGAGAGCAACGAAGTCAGCCAGACAGATGGATGGAAGGGAATGAGCAACGAAGTCAGCCAGACAGATGGATGGAAGGCAATGAGAGCAACGAAGTCACCAGACAGATGGATGGAAGGCAATGAGAGCAACGAAGTCAGCCAGACAGATGGATGGAAGGCAATGAGAGCAACGAAGTCAGCCAGACAGATGGATGGAAGGCAATGAGAGCAGCAGATTAGAGGGTTGAAGCCTGGCGTCATAGGAAGATGCAAACTGATGTCACTAATGAGTGTGTGTGTGTGTGTGTGTGTGTGTGTGTGTGTGGTGTGTGTGTGTGTGTGTGTGTGTGTGTGTGTGTGTGTGTGAAACAAAGAGAGAGGAGGATTGATCACAGTAGCAGTCAATGTCAAGTCAACCAATATTCACCATATCTCTGCATCCAGGACCATTCCACAAGGTACAGTGTACGATGGGTTTTATATCTCAACCTACCTTCATGTCCAGAATCTTCTTACAGAGGACAGTGGAGGGTGGATGTGTCTCACACCATACCCCTGTGTTAGAAACAGGGTAAAGCGGGGATGGACGTGTGTCTTGCCATTACTCAATCATGAAAGCTGTCCTATTGAATTCAGTCGGGGTGGTGGACGTGTGTGTCACTGTGACTCCATGCCAAATACCATCCTTTAGAGAATAGTTAAGGGTGGACATGTCTCTCACCAACATTTCCTGTCCAACACATTTTACAGGGAACAGCGGAGGTGGATGTGTATCTCACTATGACTCCTGTTCAAGACCAACATGCAGGATGAGGTGGAGGGTGAACACGTGCCGTCGCCATGACTGCCTGTCCAAAATTTTCTAGAAGGGACAGTGGATGGTGAAGGCACAGTCCGTGTTCAAGACCATTCTACTGACTGCAGTGGAAGGCAGACGTGTATCTCACTGTGCTGCTGGTTCAACGATATTTCTAAGGGAAACAGTAGATGCTGGACATCTCTCTTATGAAAATAACCTGTTCAGGGTCACACGGTACAGCAGAGATTGGAAATAAACCTCTATTGGCTGACTGCTCAAGACCATTCCATACAATGTAATGTAATGCAATGGAAAAGGATATTTATAGAGCGCTTTACCTCACGAGAGTCCAAAGCACATATTACAGAAAAACATGATAAAATTATAATTATAATTCAAAGCACGCGCGCACGCACCACACACACACACACACACACACACACACAACACCACACACACACACACACACACAACACACACACACACACACACACACACACACACACACCGCCAGAAAAAAAATCACACACAGGGACAGACAGACGAGCGCGTTCAACATCAGCAAACACGCACACAGTGGTAAGTGGATATCATTAATCAGTCTGAGGGAAAAGATGTGTCAGGGAGGTTTTAAAAGTCTCTAAAGAGTCTGTGTTATGCAGAGAAGAAGGGAGACTATTCCATAGAGCAGGTCCTGGTAAGAAAAAGATCGTTGGCCTGAAGCTTTCAGGCAAGCGGAGGGAAGCCAAAGCAGACAAGAATCGGTGGATGAGCGTAAGTTGTGAGACGGAACATAGAGATGAAGGAGGTCAGAGAGGTAGGAGGGAGCCAGATTATTCAGTGATTTGAAAACCAGGAGGAGAAATTTAAAGTCAATGCGAGACTGACCTGGGAGCCAGTGTAAGGATGACAGAATTGGTGATATATGATCAGATCAGTACAGTACAATACAGTGGAGGAAGACATTAGTCTCGTATGACTGCTCATCCAAGGCCATCCTACAGGACAGACATCTCAGGATGTATTGATGAAATCCAGGATGGCTGACAGTGAGGCTGTAGAATGCTTATTGATATATCTAATGATTGATAAAATTATATCTAAATCCAAGAAAGTGTGACGAGGTGATTGTAGGTGGGTCTCTAGGGGAAGGACTTGGGATAATTTCTCAATGAGAATTATCTTAACATTTCACCTATACCCTCTCTCTTACTAGTGGTGGAAGGAGCAACTTTCCGGTACTAGTCATCAAAGAATTTTTTTTGTTTGCTCCGGGACTTGGTCAAAATATGGAACAGTGGCTCTGAGATAATTTTCCTTAGGCCTGTACTCTTATAAATACTTATAGCTCTGAGAGACAGAACTGAAGAGAGAAGTTCAAACATTCAACATTTGATTGAACAACAGAGACCTGACACAAGTTAAGTGCAATTTCACACATCAACTTTTATTGCTTACACATAGGGAAGTATTGGCATGTCACGTCCATAGGCTGGGTGTTAGTTCTCATTGGACTACCACAATGAGGGGCCCTTCCTCACTCCTACTTTACATGCATACACTCGGTGCTGCCGCTTAAGTTGAAATACAGTGGGCCTGTCTAAGTTACACTGAATGCAACTGGTTGAGATACATCCACTTCGCTTGCATACACCCAGTGTTGTAGCCAAAGTGGTACTCACAGGCAGTTTCTCACGGTTTCATTATAAAGTGAGGGTAAGGGTCTGATGGATTTGAGTCCAGGTGGTTAGCTAACTTAGCTTTGCTTTGGAGATGGTAGTTGATCTCTCCTGTGGTTGGTGACTGCCCCACTGGTGTAGATTGGTTGTCTGGTGTCACCCCGGTTTCTGGCAAAGCCCCAGCTTCTAGTTCAGATGCAATGTGTATCATGACCAGGATCCCAGTTCTGCAATAAAGAGAACTTGGTCTGTAGGTGAGAATCTGATGGCTGGTTTGTTGAGTGCACACATTTACCCTTGTTTACTTTCAGCACAGTGTGAGACTCAGCCAGCAAAGTTTTCTCTATGGTAGGGTTTCTGCTATAACTATTAATCTCCACTTTTGTTTAAAGGCTAAGTTACGCTTACAAAAGGGTAGAAGACAGTAATACAATGTTACATAGTTTCAGTCAAACAACTCTTCCATGTTTCTTACGAATTAACTCACGCTGACTTGGGCTACACTTAGTCCAAGTACACATGTGGTGTAGACTTAAAGTCATACACTACAAATCATTCCAACAATCACCAGTCTTTATAAACTCAGAGTAGCAATTTTTAACCTAGCACAGGCATACTGTTTTCCTGATCAAAATTAATAATTGAATTATTATCTTAACAGACAGAATTGCCATATAATGGCAAGCAAACTCCTACACAGAATAATCATTCATCAGTTTGATAAATGTTGCTAAGCATTTGTACAAAGTTACAATGTCAATCCACACAGCATACATTGATTACATAGATTCGAAAATGTCAAACAGAGTTCCAACTCACTTTTTCTGGGAATGAACAATGAATGAGACTTGAGGTCAAAGAGTACCAGGAGTTTATCAGGCTTTCTCTAGTCATCCCTTTGTCTTTCACTGGTCTGGTCTATATGCAGTCTTGAGGGGTCAGTGAAGTTGCGACCCTGTTTGCCTGGTATATGAATTCTACTCTGCCGAATCCGGTTTTGACAACCTGTCATTCACCCATCAGGGGTGAGAGGGGGAGGGATCTAGTCTTATCACCATTCACCTTGGAAATTGTTTGAACCTAATCGGCAACGGTTAATTTATGCGTCCGTATAGGCGAATACTACTTCAGACTGTCGCGCAGGGGGTTGGGGGGGGGACACAATGACATAATTTGTGGCACACGGACTGTAGAATGAGGGCAGGTTGAAAAGGGAAGTTTG
>CM031609.1:87125593-87133093 GCA_018398815.1 Conus ventricosus
TGGGCTTTAAAATACAACCCGTTCTTTTGAACGAGAACCAACATTCGTCAGGCTTTGAATTTTTAAGCCTTGATTTAAAAATATATGTTCACCACGTTTCGTCCAATGTTGAGTAATAGTCTCATAATTAGCAAATGTTAGAATGTTAGTCATTATATCTGAAGCTCGATGAATGGAAAGCTAAAGTGTACACAGAATACATGTATTTGTTTGTATGTAACACCTAGTCATCATGTACTTTTTGAGTGTCGAACACTAAACAAAGCAATGAACACCAGGATGGGGAAAATAACATAGACGTTAAAGTTAAATGTCCAAACTGGGCTCTTAATCAGTCCATGAACAACTTCAAAAATGTTTGATTCGTTGGAGATGACGTCTTCAAAGGCTGACATCGACGGTTCAGTGTTCAACAACCAAGCAGGTAAGTAGGGCTTCATTCTATCGCACAAAAAAAGTAGATGAACGGGGTGATTTGCTGGCCACAAATGCAAGTCACATGTCTACAGAATTTGGTTTTAAAGGCATCAAGCCTCAATCTAAAAATCAAACTTTTTAAAATCCACTCTTGGTAGAGATTCTTGATACCTGTTTTATTGTCTGATATCTTGTTAAATAATATCCCCTTTTTGTTTCGGGTTGCCTTTTCGCTTATTTAAATAGAGTTCCAGGATACATCTTTTAAAAGACTATAATTTTCATGTAAGGATAAAGGAATGCATATCTTTGTTAAATCAGTCTCAGTGATAGCAGCCGTTTGGCTAATTGGTCTACCCTTTCATTCGCAGATAATCCACAGTGTGATGGAACCCAACAAAAATCGACATAGGAACCACGTAAATGCAAAAAATGAAGAAGTGGTAGACTTCTGATATGAGTTCTGCTCTCACACTTGTATTCGAAAATTTTAGAGCTTGTAGAACTGATTTTGAATCAACGCAAAGTAGTATTTGAAATGCAGGAAATTGAAAATCAACAAGAAAGTGTAATGCCATGACAATGGCAACAAGTTCCGCAGTAAATATGGAAATATTCTTTAAGGATGGAATTATGAATGCTGAACCAGACAAATGATTGTATAGTACAGAACCATCTGTATAAATTTAAGGTGATTTATATAAGTTTCATTTATATGTGATTTAGCATACGTTGGCAGGAAGGGTCCATCACTTTTTTTTAAAACTTGTGTAGTCTATGTCATAATTTGCTCTACTAAGTTCCCATTCCGGGTAGTGCTAAAAGACACCCAAGGAGCTACGTTTTGAGGGGCAGTGCTTGCTTTTGTATATAAGTCGGATGTGTATGAGGCTATCGATTTTAGAGAATCGATTTTTTGTGCCGTTTAGGAAAACTTATTTCTGTTTTTTAATTCAGTTTCACTGGTATTAAGATTTTGTACTGTATGACTTCTTAAAATATATTTTGCACATGCAAGTTTCATATTTTCTTCAAAAGGCAATATTCTGATCTCCATATAAGTTCTTAAAATTGATGTATGAACCGGGACCCCAAGAGCTATCTTGTAAGCTTTACTATCAATACTCTGCAATTTTTTTAATTTAACATTTTGGGGCTGAGAAAAATGTCTCCTGGGCATAGGATAATTTTGATCGTACAAGCGCAGTAGCTAAATGTGTTAATACTTTACTGTCTTTACCCCATGATTGTTGACTCACCATTTCCAAAAAATTAAATTTTTTCTTAGCTTTTGTTAGAATAGTTTGTGTGTGATAATCCAGCTCAATTTAGAAGTTAAATTACTCCTAAAAATTTTACGACTTTTTATATTCAATGCATAATCCATCAATTTGAAATGAAGGCAGAGGATTAGGATCATAATCAGTATTGAACAGAACCAAATGCGATTTTTTCAGCTGAAAGGGCCCAATCCATTTTCAGTCATGTACCTACTAATTTTATCCAGTTCATTTTGATATATCTTTTTAATATAGTTGATAGATCTAACCTGTGTGTGACGTTTTAAAGTAACTTTCATCCATATACAGATATCATCCGCATATTGTACTAGTTCAACATTTTTTGATAATGATTTAGGAAGATCATGGATCAAAATATTAAACAGGATAGGAGCTATCACAGCTCCTTGCGGGATTCCCATCTGGATATGTCTTTCATTAGAATATACATTTCCTACCTTCGTCTGTATTGTTATACCACTTAAAAGGTTTTTAAGTAATTGTACATACACCCCGAGAGACCAATTAACTTCAATTTGTTCAGAAGTTTTGAATGCCAGACTTGGTCATATGCTTTCTAATGTCAAAAACGTGGCAAGTACATTTTTCCTACGTGCGAACTGATATTTAACCTGTGTTGTAATTTTTACAAGATGGTCAACTGTAGATCTAAACCCTTTCTAAAGCAGCCTGTTGTATTGGTATTATACCATTTTTTTCACAAAGATGTTCAAGTCTTTTTAGAATAATCCTTTCCAAAAGTTTTCCCGCATGTGAAGTGAGAGCAATTGGCCTGTAGTTGTTTTTGTCTGATTTTGACTTGCCTCTTTAGGGATAGGGGTTACAATTGATTTTTTCCACAAGATGGTTGAAGCCCTTCAGACAACATTTCTGAAAAATAAGTTCAGAAACATTGTGAAATTAACTGGCAAATGCTTTATCATTTCATTGGAAATCGTATCGGGTCACATGATTTTCTTTTCGAACCAATAGAGAAAATTGCATCCTTTACTTCTTGAAATGTAAGGGGAGCATTTGTGTAGTGACTGTTAATGGAACTTTTTTCATGCATTTCCTTATCCTCCATTTTCTCTCTGTATATCTTTTGTTTTTCTGTCAGGCCTCCCTGTTGCTATTTTTTGCAAAATATTTGCAAATGCTTCAGCCTTTTCAAATTTTGAAGGAAACTCATTATTTTCTAATGTTATGGGATATTCAGGAAGACTCATTCCATTAATAATGTCTTTCAATTTTTTCCATGTTTTCTGAAGATCTTTGTGGTCATGTACTTCACTTTCACAAAAATGTGACCAATATTGCTCCTTGACTTTTTCGATTACTCTGTTACTGTGATTTTTGCTCTGTTCTTTTCAGCAATTTTGTCAGGATCTTTCTTATCTTTTAAATATATTTTATAGGCCTGCATCTTTTTTTCTTTGCTTCTTCACAAGTAGCATTCACCATACATTGCCTGCATATTTGTTTGATGCGTCAGAATGGCACCTTGGTATTGAGAGATCAGCTGCATGTAAAACATATCAAACAATTCGCGTAGCTTGTGTCAATGTTATCAGACATTATCTCTTCACAATTGTAGTAGAGAGTATGTTTTCAAATTTATCCCAAACAGCTTTATTATAATTATATTTTGGGATCTTATCTTTAGCGCGGTTTTGAACGGATTGTTTACCCTTAATGGTAATAATTATTGGCAAATGATCACTCCCAAAAGAGGATCTTTGAAGGTAGACCACTCACAGCTTGGAGCTATGGCAGGAGATATAAGTGTTAAATCAATTGCTGTTGCTCGATGGTGTGAAGTATCAGGTATTCTTGTTACACTGCCATCTTTTAAAACAGACTCAATGAAGAGTCTACTATATTTCCAACAAAACGATTGTGTGTTACTATTTCGCATTCATTATCCCAAAACGGGGCATGTGAGTTAAAATCACCTGCTATTAACCATTTTTCATGCTGGTCCGGTATAGCGCGAAGCCATTCTGTGTTTTCATTGTCAGGACCTTTTGGCAAATAAATGGAAACAACGTTTAATGTAAGTAATTCGTTGAGTTTCAGTTTTGCTGCACATGCATTAATGGTTTTAACATTCTTTGAAATGGGTGGTTCTATTTCAAAGTATTCAACCTTTTCTTGAATATATAGTGCAGTAGTAACCCTCCTTGTTTCGTTGTTAGTTTGGAATATTGGAGGGTAATAGAAGTTTTGTAATTTGGAATTTTTTGTTCGGTTGCATTTAAAGACTGTAATTATTAACACTTGATAAGTATGATCTGAGAGATGTTGAATCAGTTCGTGAATATTGTTGATATTGATCTGCAGTTCCATTGCAATATTTTCAAATTCGAATGTTTCGTCATGCTCTCTGAAGAATGAAAATGCATTGTCCTAAATAGAAAAAAAGCAACATTTTATAATAATTAAAATAGCAAATAACAAAGATAACAAACTGTATCAATTAGCAACTAATATACTGGTTTTCGCAGTAATAAAGAATTATTTTTAGGGGATTATTCTTATGATAATGAGGTTAATTACAAAGTGATGAGATTACAAGATGGCACCTTGTTTAAAACAAAACTAACAGTCAAGAAGGTGTTGGTATTTTGCAAAAAATTATTTCACCCTCTCTCAGAAGAAATCCCCAGAAAATGGATCAACAATCACTCAGCACAGCAAATCTGTTCATCCCTGAATTGGGAGCGAACAACAGGCCGTCGTAGTACATGGGGAAGGGTCTGGGTGGGTGGTGCTGGAACCTGGTTGCTTTCTTGGGCTTCCTCCAGAACAGGTCTCTCACGTGGCGCCCGATGTTAGCTGCCATCTTACTGGTTCCGAGGAAGGTGGGATGAAGACCATCCTGAAGATGTCGCGGGCTGGTTGGTAGATTGGAATGCCCCCCGAAACTGATGTTGCTGAAATCAGCTAGCTGTTGCATGACGAGAGCATTGAACACTTCTGCTTTGATGTTCAGATCTTTGTTTCTGATTAGGCACACTTTGCTTACCACTACTTTGAGATCAGGATGACTGTTAACAGTTGTTTTAATGTTTACAACAAAGTCTTTACAGCAGTCTTCAGGAGACTTCTTTTTCAGGTCATTATTGCTGTGTGGATGACTAGAGCGTCATATTTCATGGGTTTTGTAGAATCACTCCCAGCCTTGAACATTCTTGGAAGTTCCTCTGTTACATACCCCTTTTTGGATGTTGCTCCGAAGCAGTACGAATTTCCCAACCTCTTGCTATCGATTTTGTTGGCTATGGAATCGTGTAGAAACAACACCCTAGGCAGATCTGATTTTACGCTCTTCTTGGAAGGCTTTTGTTTTTTTAAAATTTACCCTATGGCGTAAGTGGTCGGTTCTTTGCTTTTGCGTCATCAGTTCTTTTTTCTTCAGTCTTCTTTCTACTTTCATCGCATTTCTTTCCTTCTTTCTGTGGATTTTGTTTTTGCTGCTGTTCTATGTGGGTGGTTACAAGGTGAGGACTGTTTAGGGGACGATAACAATGTCCCAGCCTTGGCAGCTTCGGCATAAGATGCGCGTTTTTCGGTTTCAGTCTGCGTTTCCGCGTTCTGTAACGATACTTTTTTCCCTCTAAATTCAAATATCTTTTTATCAGTTCGGTTTGCGACTGAATTGTGTCTTCTAGCTTTGATATATTTCATTCAGTATCGATAAGGTTTGTTCAAGGAACATAATTCTACTTACGGCTTGTTCATTTTCTTCTTTTTTGCCATCGCCGATTGACTCTGTTTGCTCTGTTTTTCGAGCCCGTCCAAACGGTCGTTGCCGACTGGAAGAGAACTTTTCCTTGTAGAGGAAGACCTCGTCCTTCTGGGGCTGGTTGTTTTTGTTTTTTCATCAGAATGTTCTTTAGCCCTCTTCTCATTAGGTTGTTGCTCCTGGCTCTAGTCATGTTCTCAGAGATTTTTTCTAAATACTCAGCAGCCTTTAACCTAGTGGTTGACTGTCGCCGCCATCACGTGTGTCTTCGTGAATGTGAGCGTGTGTGCACGTGCATGTGTGTAAATACATACATAAAGATCTACCTATCTGTCTATCTATCTGTCTGTCTGTCTGTCGATCTATTTTATCTATTATCTATCTATCTATCTATCTATCTATCTATCTATCTATCTATCTATCTATCTATCTATCTATCTATCTATCTACATTACGCGCAAACCTTACAAATCCAGATAAAACCACTCTCTCACTACCGTTAATCCAGTTCTTTTTGTGTTGCGAGACGATTTAAAAAGTGGAAAATAGACAGGACTGGACCGCAAAACAGCTTGGTCCTCTCTTTTTGTTTGTTTGCTTTGTTTGTTTGTTTTTTTCTAATTTTTGTTCAATATTTCGGTCCTCTCGGGACCTTCTTCTGAGACAAAAAAGCTGTAGACAAAACATGCGCAATGTCACCACACTGTGAAGGGAAGAGGAGCAGATGGGGTTGACTGTTGAGGGTGAGGGAACAGTGGGAATAAATGTAAATGATGGGTGGAGAAGCAGAGAATGGATGTTAGGAATAGCAAATGAGAGGAAGAAAAAGGGGTTGGGGTGAAAGAGAGAGAGAGAGAGAAGAGAGAGAGAGAGAGAGAGAGAGAGAGAGAGAGAGGAGAGGAGAGAGAGAGAGAGAGAGAGAGGGGGGGGGGCTGTTGAGAAATCAACTTCACTGTCTTGCCTTTGTCTTGTGTAAAGAGGTATTGACGTGTTGAAAAGGTATTTCATTATAGAATGTTCCACAGATCCGGGAAATTGAATTCTACTGTTTCAAATGTCCAATTCAGGGTATCAGAATGCACGAAGGAATAGGGAAATGGGTGGTAGAGAAAAAAGGAGGGTGGTTTGGGGGTGGTGGTTGGAGAACATGAAAGGGGGGAGAAAAGGAAAGATTATTCATGAGGGCAGGGGAGGGCGGGGTGGGAGGGAAGGGAAGTGGGGGGATTTCAAAGGGGAGGTGGAAGTAGGAAAAGTGAAAGAGTATGGGGGACAAGTAAAGAGGCGAGAGAAGGGAAAGAAGGGGGAACAAATGTTGAAAAGGAGAGAGGGGAGGGGGAAAGTGGGTTGCAAGGGAAAGTAGCGAGAAGGGTGGGAGAGTGGGGAATGGGGGGGAATGGTGGGTAGAAATAAGGGCCATGTAAAAAAACAAACAATATAAGTCCCAGGACAGAACCTTCCGAAACTCAGTATTCCAAGGGTGAAGCTTGAGGGCTGAGGCTTTAACTGACACTTTTCTGCACGAGTTCACTGTGATAAGACTGTATCTATGTAAGGACAGTGCCCAGTTCACTGTGATAAGACTGTATCTATGTAAGGACAGTGCCCAGTTCACTGTGATAAGACTGTATCTATGTAAGGGCAGTGCCAGTTCACTGTGATAAGACTGTATCTATGTAAAAAACAGTGCCCAGTTCACTGTGATAAGACTGTATCTATGTAAGGACAGTGCCCGAATGCTAATAGAATATTGCAGTCTGAAAAGAAGAATTCCTGGTCTACACTATCAAATGCCGATGACAGATCAAAAAGGGAAAGAACAGATATCTTATCATGATCAAGTGATGTCTGTTGTCCAAGAACGCTCGGATATGGAAATGGTCCGGGCCCATTCCTACATGCTTCTGTCTTTAATATTTTGCAGTTACTGCTCATAACACGCTCAGAACACGTTTCATTCATCTACCACCACCCAAAACTCTCACATCCACTAAAATATTCGCACCTGAAAATATAAACACGTTCCCTACTCTACGTCATTTCCCGATTTTCCCCATT
>CM031609.1:87138093-87145971 GCA_018398815.1 Conus ventricosus
CTGCGAACAGGATGTTTGCCCATGAAAGACAAGGCACTCTGTTAGTGACCAAAATTACATACTTACTTGATGACCAATCACGGACCTGCACCTTACCTATCGATAGTGAAGATGGTATATTTTGGAAATAATTCTAATCACGATGAAAACAAAAAGCAAAGGATTCATTTTTAAATTTTGTGATAAAAACGTGTATTGACAATTTCAAATATGTTCCACATCCCAAACTCACCCTAGAATCAACAGTATATAACCATAAAAAGGTTGAGCTTTTAAGTCTTTATTCTCTTAAACCACTTCTTCTTCTTCTTCTTCTTCTTCTTCTTCTTCTTCTTCTTCTTCTTCTTCTTCTTCTCTCTTCTTCTTTTTCTTCTTTCTTCTTCTAGCCAGTCTTTTCCTTTCCCTTAAAGTCTCTGCGCTCTCACTCTCTGCTTCCATCAAAATGACAGGCAATCTCTTTTTTTTCCCGGGAGCACATATCACTCTTAAAACAAATAATCAATTAGGAGCAAGTACCCTTAAGGATGAGTTTACCCTACAAGTTCAAAGTGCACAAAAACGAATTTGTATCTTTTTTTCCAGGGCACGTGACAATGACACATTAATGTTAGTCTTATTTTTGCCAGCCGGACCTCTAACTTTTCCGCAAAATCAGAGGGCAAAAGTGAGGACTTGTTACGCTCGAATCCTAGGTACTCATCAACAAACCAGGTTATGTAATCTCCACAGACCCTAAGACTAGTACTTATACCAAATCTAACCCCACTAAGGGACAAGAATCGTGCTACTACGTGACCATGTGGACAACCCATTAACCTGCAGGCCTGCAAGTTATGGTGACTTCAACAGAAACTGGATGGAGACCTTTCCATCTTTACATTAGCTACGTCCTTGAGCACCCACTATACTCGAACTCAGATTAACAGAACAGTCTCTTTCTTCATGGTGAGATAAAGGGAGAAAACTCCGGCCTAAGGAGGGCCAGACAGTAGCTTTAAGAAAATTCTAAATCGTTTGCATAGTTTAGTCTTGTATACATAAGTAAAGTTTTGTATGTGAAACTGCACAGATGAATTTTTTTTTTGAGGGAGAGCTCTTCAAGTTCGGCAAACCAGAATCAGGTCACTTACCTGTTCCCCTACGGATGGAAGCAAGAAATAAAAGCAGTCAGTGCCCCCCTGTGTAAAGTATACACGTAGTGGATTGTCAATCACCACAAATTCAGCACTGTTGATGTTTAGATACGCCTTATGAACATCGTTCCTGTAGGCATTTGAGGTGGTGAAACATATCCAGTATTCTGCAACATCACACAGTGATGTGAAAGCACTAGTCCTTCCCATGGCGACAGGAAGGGTAGCACTGGCCAGGACAAGGCATGTTTAAGATAAGAAAACAAAGAGAAGAATGGCACAGACAGACAGATCACTGAATTGGAGAGAATATGATAGATAGGAGGAAAGACAAAAGGATAAGACAGAATAGGGGAAGGGCAAGTTCGGAAAAAGAGTTTGCTGATGGGCAATTAAGAACCGGGTGAGATAGAACAGGGTGGACCAGGGAAAAGAGGAAAGGATTACATGGCATAGCATAAGACAAGAAAGTTAAACAAAGGAGAGGCAAGGACCGGACAAGGTAGGAAAAAGGAAGGTAAGATGAGGGCGTGACAGGGCAGAAATGGAATGGTATTGAAAAGAATAGAAGATACTATAGATAGAATAGGTTAGATGGATAGAATAGGTTAGATAGGATAAGGTAAGAGAGGTGCAAAAAAAAAACACACAAAAAAACAAACAAAGTTAAACAAACAACAAACAAAAACCCCAACGTAATGACCATAACAGATCAGGAGAAACCATCAAAGGATATGATGCATAGATTGGGGTGAAGGTAAGATAGAAGAGGATAGGGGAAAGGATACGATGCATAGATTGGGGTGAAGGTAAGATAGAAGAAGATAGGGGAAAGGATACGATGCATAGATTGGGGTGAAGGTAAGATAGAAGAAGATAGGGGAAAGGATATGACAGAATAGGGTAGATTGTTTCCGTTGGGATGACATAACAATGGGTAAGGTACTCTGATGGGACAGGGTAATTTTAAATGGGGTAATAGTAACCTTGGTAGGATAGCCAGTGAAACAGGAGAAGATAGGGTCAAGTGGGATAGCATAGAAAAGTGTAGGACAGAGTGTATTAGTTTATGTAGGGAAGGTTAATATAATGTTTTCCAACTTACAGCAAATGGGCAGCCAAGAGTCAAAAACAGTGCCGGCCCTCTAGAAATGTAAGGCGTTCAGGGCCAAAAGACTTGCGTGAGGGGTGTTCCGCATAAGAAGACTTCTGCTTTCAAGCTCTCCCTAGAGTTTCTTCCTACGGGGCCAGGACAGGATAGCTCAGGATTGCATTTGTTTGAATAGCTTACGATATGGTAGCGTTTGGCAAGACAGCATACGGAAGGCTAGCAAATTGTAGGATGAGTTAGTGTGGTGTAGGAAAGCATTTGGAACAGAAGGACAAACAACGTGGGACAGAGCAGGTAGGAAATGAAAGGATAATATGTCTCAGGAAAGGTTAAAACAGTACAGAATGGTGCCTATGAACAATAAAGTTTTTATGGCATAGGATAGGATAGAATGCAATACTATAGAAAAGAATGGAAAGGGAAGCATTGATATCACTACAGTGATTTCATCCAGAGAAGACGAGACACGTCATGTGCTGGAAAGGCTGGACGACATAGTTGCCTCATCCAGAATGAAGTTCAAGCCAAAGAAATCACGGAGTCTCTCACTGAAGAAAGGAAAAGTGGCCGAATCTGTGGTCTTCAGTTTTGCGAACCAGACCATTCCAACAGTCACAGAAGAGCCAGCCAAAAGCCTTGGAAGATGGTATGATGATACGCTGAAAGACACACAAAGAGCAAACGAAACCAAACAGATGTCGGAAGAAGGCTTGGAGACCATTGACCAGTGTGGGCTCCCTGTCAAATACAAGGTCTGGTGTCTGCAGTTCATGCTGATACCAAAGCTTCTATGGCCTCTGATGATATACGACATCTGCACCAGCATAGTGGAGGCAATGGAAGCCAAATCAACAAGTTCACACGGAAATGGCTTGATGTCCCACCCTGACTCACTGACATAGCGCTGTACTGTCGCCAAGCAAAGCTGAAACTAGCACTGAAATCCATCCTGGAAGAATACAAAGCAGGAAAGATCAGACTTCAAAGCATGATGGAGACTCAGGAGACAAGGTGGTAGAAGCAATCAAGCCCCAGCTGAAGACAGGCAGAAAATGGAAAGTTCAAGAGGCGATGGATTCTGCAAAAGAAAGTCTCAAGATCAGAGAAACAACAGGACACACACAGACCAACAGACAAGGACTGGGGTGACCAAAACTGAATGGTGGTCAAAGGCCAAAGAAAAGCCAAAAGAGACATGATGATTCAGGAGATGAGAAAAGAAGAAGACCAAAAAGCCTCCAAAAAGCAGTCCAGCAGAGCCAGCAAGGGCAATGGACAACGTGGGAGAATGCACTCCAAAGAAGTCTCACTTGGAATGACATTTGGCACATGGCCCCTCTCAGGATCAGCTTCATTCTCAGATCTGCATATGACCTTCTGCCCTCAAATGCAAACCTGGTGAAGTGGGGGGAAAACAGACGATCCTGCATGCCCCCTTTGCCATGAAAAACAAACAGTGGAGCATGTCCTAAACTCATGCAAAGTAGCCCTGGCTCAAGGAAGGTACACATCGAGGCACAACCATGTGCTCAAAGAGATTGTACAAGTAGTCTGGGCTAGTACCAACACCACAAAAGGGAAAATCTGGACTCCAAAAGCACCCGCAACATTCTTCACGGCAGGGGGCGGCAATCATGGCCAAGAACAACAGTGCCACTCGGAACATGCAGGCAGAGTCTGCTGGACGGGGCAGATGACTGGGAGTGCACTGCAGACCTCCCAGCAAACTCTGCCACAAGTCTGACACAATTGGGCTGCAGCACTGAAGATAAGGAGGTGACCTGGACCTTCGAACACACACGTTTTCTCTGACCTCTGCTATTCTGTACTACTCAAAGGAAGCAGCACCTCAGTTGATTCGAACTCGCCATATTGGGTGGTATAGTGGCACTAGTTTTCATGTGTCGGGGCCAATGCCGAAGCTTTCTGGTGTGATCATAAAGCGCTTTTTCTTGATCACACAGTGAATGCTTGCCCTACGCCAGCGAACCATAGTGTAGTCTCTTAGAAAGATGCCTATTAGACACTCGAACAGGTTGGCCAGCTTATCTGCCTTGTAGTCTTCTCAGCAGATTAACTCAGACAAACCATTCTTATAATGTGCCTTCCAAGTGATCTTACGTAGCGTTTTAAAGACATTTCATGTTGTAACGCGCGTGCTTAATGGTATGGCGCTCATAGATTGTCTTAGACTCACAGGCGTATCATACTGTGGGCAGTGCAACAGTCCCGTACACCTTCAGTTTTGTAGCGAACCTTACACCTTTCCTCTCCCCCAATTCCTCGCGTCGACCTCATCGTCAATGTTACCAAATCTGGAGAGTTTGCTGTCAAGCACTGTGGAACATTTATGATCATTCAGCGTTTGACAACGATTTCTGGTTCCACCCAAAGTTTTTGAAACACAGGATTCCTGTCTTCCTGGTATTAATCGTGAGTCTGACGCCTCATAAGCAGCTCAGGAGACGTCCATGTTTTGCTGCCTCAGTGGCAACACTGAGTGTACAGTCATCCGCAACAAGAAGTCACACGGGTCTGCTAGTCTTCCACCTGGTTTTGGCCTGGAACTTTGCATGTGAAGCTTGCTCCCAGTCTCGACCTTGATATCATTTTCATTATCATGAAGAGCGTCTAACAGTATGGCTAAACTGATATTAAGCCGAACAGTGTGGATGCCAAGATACAGCCATGTCTGGTAGTCTGTGTCTATTCCAGCATGGGAGTCGTCGAGACCAAACTATGACTTTTCATTTGTCATGGCTGCTGCAATGCCCCAAGTCTTCATAAAGCTTGTCTGTGACATCATTTGGCTTTGTCATGCTGAAAACACCTGTATGGATGATAGTGGCAGGGTGCCATCCTCTAAGGGAAAAAGGCAATGTCAGAATGGCTTCGACTGGCCAGATGAACCTGGTGAGGGTAGCTGACAGGTCTGGTCCACCTGGTGAACTAGGGTCTGTCTATCTATGCAAAGTCTGCACAGCATAAAGAATCTGCTGGCTCAGCAGGGCAGACAGGCGACGCCTGGGAAAGCTAACAGACCATAGTGAAACAAAGGTGAGACTGTTGGCCTTCCACTGCATCCTGACCTACCTCCAACTATCTTGACCACGTCTTGCCACTGGGTAGATAAAGATATGCTGGGACGACAGAGTGACGTAACCACATGTGGAACTCACCTTCACTTAAAGGCAAAATATCACCCGACCCCAATCCCAATGTCCAATCCTATGGCAATGGGCAAGTGTGAAACAAGCGGTTACAGATACACTTGTGATGTAGCCACAAATCCACTCACAGGCAGCGCAGGGTAAAGGATTCTCACTGCTGGACCAAAGCAGTATGGCGTTTCATAGCCCCTGAGGTATCTAATCGATCTACTCATCTCCATTGGATCAAGAAGGTGCCAGAAAAGGTGCCTCATGCACTGCTTGCCTCACATTACCCTTAGGATCAGATGGAGCAGGATAGGATAGAGTAATAAAACAAAGAGAATGTTACGATGAATGAATGAATGAATGAACCTTCTGTTTAACGTGCTTTACCCTTAGGATCAGATGGAGGAGGATAAGACAGAGTAATAAAGCAAAGAAAATGTTAGATG
This sequence comes from Conus ventricosus, assembly GCA_018398815.1. Classification (NCBI taxonomy): domain Eukaryota; kingdom Metazoa; phylum Mollusca; class Gastropoda; order Neogastropoda; family Conidae; genus Conus; species Conus ventricosus. Next base: position 87,143,942 of record CM031609.1, read on the forward strand.
AATGAATGAATGAATCTCCTGGTTAACGTGTTTTCACCATAATTAGCGATATTACACGGGAAAAAGGTTCACAGACACACACACACACACACACACACACACACACACACACACACACACACACACACACACACACACACACACACACACACACACACACACACACACACACACACACACAACACACACACACACACACACACACCACACACACAACATACACACTGATAACATTGAAATATACGCACACATGCAGCCTCGCCTACTTAGATATATACGAGTACACTACAATAGCTTACACTATTAGATAATTGCAAATTGAAAACCAACTTATAGTAGAAGGCTAATAGTACTATTCAATATACTTCGTAAGTTATTGATTGTTTAATACAGAATCAGCAGACAGTCTATTGTCTTAAACGCATTCCTTATATAAAAAAATAACATTCATAATAATTATGGCAGTTAAAAAATGTGTGGAATTGAAATAAAGCCACCACACACACACTGAACATTCTCAGAATGTTTTAATTTTCCAAGCATCGATCCTCATTCTATGTAATAAACTAACAATATGCCGTGGTCCAGAAAGAAAGGTTTTAAAACGACCAGTCTGAGTTCTACTTCTACAATTCGAATATACTACTCTTTCAATTACATTGCACATTTCATTCACTGATAATGGAACTGATAACGAATAGCATCACTTAAATTTCGGCACCCACTTTTACACTTCTAAGTGCCAATTCGTTATACTCATTCCACAATGAGAGGGAACCTAAAAAAAACTTGACACAAGAACCCTCCATTATAAGGCAATGAATGAAATACTCTATCTTAAAGATGATTTCATTTTGTTCTTCGTTTGATTCACTCCTACTTGCATTCAATACTGATTTTGTATCAACACAAAATACGATGTCGAAAATAACCATGGATATACTGATAATATGCTGTAATTCCATGACTAGTGCAATTAATTCCACTGCTGATATTGAATAGCTTGTCCTAAGTAGAAGGACTTTGTACATTTAGATTAGAATTACAAAACTGGCTGCCATCTTCACTTACTGAACCATCTGTTGCAACTTTCAGGTCAATGGGGGCATTTTTCAGACATTCGAGTTTTGACAGTTGTTGCCAACACATAGGGACTTTGATAGAAGACAGTCAATATCAAAATGTGCTTTCTTCAGTTCCCATTTTGGAAGACGTGTAAAAGATATATATTTTTTTTCAGCCTCAGCGGTTTTGTAGCCATTGAGTTACAAAGATCAGATGTGTATCTTGCTATTATTAATAAAAATGACACTGTTGAATCTCTTTGGAAACAGTTTGTCTGACGTTACGTTAAGTTCAGCAGTTGCATTGTTATCAACAGCTGAAGCTCTAATCAAGTATTTAGTACAAGGCAATTTTCTATTGTCATCTAATGGCAAAATTCCAGCTTCTCTCTATATTTTTCATTGGAAACATTCGCAGGTACGCCAAGTGCCAGTTTTATAGCTCTGCTGTCTAAAGTCTAAAGCTTTTAAGATATGTACTTGGTGCTGAGAAATATACTTCCTGACCATAAGTTAATTTACTTCATACAAAAGATGTGGCAAGACGAATAAGAGTGGCAATGTCTTGGCCCCACTCGTACTGACTAATGATCTTCCAAAAATTAAAACTTTTCCCTGCCTTTGACAAAATGTCGGGATAGGATCAGACAAAGTGGAATACAAAAGCCTAGATAGTTTGGGCTTGACAGCTACGTCTTATGACCCACCGATATAGTTTAGGCTTGACAGACAGATAGAGTGACTAGCTACGTCTGATGACCCACCGATATAGTTTAGGCTTGACAGACAGATAGAGTGACCAGCTACGTCTGATGACCCACCGATATAGTTTAGGCTTGACAGACAGATAGAGTGACTAGCTACGTCTGATGACCCACGATATAGTTTAGGCTTGACAGACAGATAGAGTGACGCTACGTTGATGACCCACCGATTAGTTAGCTTGACAAGATAGAGTGACCAGCT
>CM031609.1:87146971-87166971 GCA_018398815.1 Conus ventricosus
GTTTTTTGGAACAGCAGCCCCCGTTCAGATCCTCTTGCCAGAATGTTCGGGGAAAAGAGCAGGCAAAAGGCTTTCAAAAAAAAGGAGGAAAAGGGGATAAAATGGCATCCTATGATGATCAGGCTGGCACTGTTGCTTCACAGCAGAGGTCGTGCTGCATACAACCCCTTACGGGACACTGGGTTCTGAACTTCCTGGTGAATCTACATTAAAGAGATTACACGAACTGCATTCACCCTACAGAAGGATTTCATCCGGAAGGTCTTAGAAGAAATAAATCAGCTGCGAAACATCTTCCAGACTGTGAACGTTTTGTTGTGCTTTTGCACGATGAATGTCCATAAAAGAAGGACCTCGTTTTTGACAGCAAAACAGATGAGTTAGTTGGATTTGTCAACATTGTCAGTGGAAAGAGCGGCCAAACTGTCACACTGTCTTTGCCACCCATGTCCTTGTGTTCTATGTCGTTGGTGTAACGCAGTCTGAGATGAGTATGGGCTACTTCGGAAACACGCACTGCAACAGCTGACCAGATATACCCACTGTTTTGGAAGCTTTTAGGGCACTTAGAGGAAACCTGCCAACTTAAGGTAATAGCGTCTACCAGCGACAAGGCCTCCCCCAACAACCTTCTTATCAGCTTCACGGGCGAGCTAAGGAGATTTCCCACAAAACATTAAACTTCTTTGCTCCTGACAGATATTCTATTTCTTTTCGGATGTGCCACATCTAGGAAAAACTGTTCGGGGAATAATTTGTACAGAAGTGGATATGGTAAGCCAGTGTGCTAGGGAAACCCAAGGGCCCAAAGAGCTGATGTGGCAGCAGATCAAAGACGTGTATAGTGGTTGTGATAGAATGGGGTTTGAAAGTACGCATGCGCGACGAGAACCGACGCTCGGTTTTGGCGGTTTTTGCTCGGGGCCATTTCCTAGACAAATTATAGTGGATCACAAAACATCATTAAGCGTGTTTGTCTGTCGTCCGTGTGCCGGGCTGTTTCGTGATATGGGGGGCAGGGGGTCCTCAAGTGCCACGTCTCCCATTCTAAGTGACAGTGCCTCTCAGTGACTTTTTTACCTTTTTTTTTCCTCGAAACGACTCTCTGTGCCGTTTCGACCGAACAGGTTACGAGTACGAAGTCAACGGACAGCGTGCAGAATTGGTCAGATAAGTGTGAATTCCCTCAAAAAATTTAATGATTGACGCTCAGGTGTGTTTCATATTACGTTTTTTGTTGTTTGGGACTTGTGAATTTTAGCATTTCTTTTCTAAGCAAATTGGGTTTTAATTTTTGGTCGGGTTCTTACGAGTCATGGCATTTAAACCCCAGATGCCTTTGACTTTCACAACCAGAACAGTGGCCCTCATGGCGTCAAAGATTTCTTCGCTATCGCACTTGTAGTGAACTCTCTAAAAAGGGGACTTTGAAGTTCAAGTGTCCAGTTGATTTACAGCATGGGGCCTGATGCTGAAAGGATATATTCTACTTTCACCATCACCACTGGTCACCAGGCAGATGAAGATCCACAGATACAAATTTTGATGTGTCATTAAGTTTGTTTAATGCACATTTCACTCCAAAGAAAAAACATAATTCATGAGCGTGCAAAATTTAACCTGCGCAACCGGCACAGGGTGAAAATGTCGAGACCTACATTCGTGCACTGTATGAACTGGCTTGAGAGTGCAGACTTCGGTTGCAAGGACACCGCCATTAGGGATCGAACTGGTGGTAGGTCTCTGGGGACAGGGACCTCTCAGAGAAACTACAGCTTAAACCCCAAACCTGACTCTCAAGATGCTATCCAGATAGCAAGGCAGCACGAACTTGTCAAGCAGCAGATGAGGGAACAACGTGACATGAGCGCCAGCCTTGATGCAGTGCACCCCCATAGTTTTCGAGGTGCAGAACGGGGACTGCCCCGTGGTGGTGGCCACGGAGGGCATTCTTTCTCCCACTTCAACTCACCGCAGAGGGGTAACAGGGGGTCACCGCCAGAGGCCATAAACCCCAGAGGTCAACACCCCAGAGGTCAATACATTAGAGGTCAACACGCCAGAGGACAGCGGGGACGGTACGGACTCATCGAGGGGGTTTGGAACGTGCGGAACTGTGGTCGGGAACCACACTACAGCAGAAACGAGTGTCCTGTCGCGGCAAAATTTGTCGCAAGTGCGGGAAATACGGACATTTTAACAATGTCTGCAGACAGAACCGGCGGCCAGAGGTCAACGAGGTGGAGACATACTACCTGGGCTCCATCTCCACTCCAGCAAGTGAGCCACCATGGTTCACGTATTTGGAATCTGCAACACCCCAGTCCGCTTCAAGTTTAGACACGGGAGCTGATGTGTCTATCATCTCTTCATCCCAATACAACCAATTCCCTGCCCTCCCCCCTTTACAGCAAACAAAGGTAGCACTCTGTAGCCATTCTGGCCCCTTACCCTGCAGAGGACAGTTCACTGCAACTGTCAAACGGAAATGGACTCATGTTTGCAGTTTTTCGTTGTTGATCAACCACTACTGACAATTTTTTTGGGACAAAACAGCAGCGTCCCAAACTTCTCCTTGTCCAGCGCATTAACGAGGTTTCCTTCATTTCTTTGGGGAGCTTGATGATAAGCCTGTCAACTGCACTCCCGTGAAAATTCAACTCAAAGACGACGCTCAACCCTACAGCATCTCGACGGCAAGGAGGATCCCCAATTCCACTGTATGAGAAGGTGAAAGCAGAAACTAGAGAGAATGTCAGCAGCCAATGTCATCGAGGCCATTACCGAACCAAACGATTGGTGCGCACCAATGGTTGCTGTTATGAAAAAAATCGGGAGCAGTCAGGATCTGCACGGACCTCAAGAGGATTAGCTGTGAAGGGGAGAAAGGTATATGATACCAACATCGAGGGACGTTCTTCACAAGCTGAAGGGGTCAACAGTGTTTACAAAACTAGATGCCACGTCAGGTTTTTGGGCCAGATTCCTCTGGATTTTACAGACAGCAAAGTTGACAATTTTATGACACCCTTTGGAAGATTCTACTACAAAAGACTACCATTTGGCATTAGCTCACCCCCAGAGATCTTTCAAAGGAAGATGGAAGAGTTTTCTCCACGGAGTCAGCAATGTCATCTGCTACTTTGATGAATTTTGATCCACAGCCAGAACGCAAAAGAGCATGAGAGACACCTTGAGGCGTTATGCAGAGACTCGCAGAGGTTGGTCTCAAACTCAACCAGGAGAAGTCAGAATTCTGGAAAGCAGCATTGATTTCCTGGGTCATTTTTATTCAGCGGAGAAGGTATTCGTCCAAGCAACGAAAAAGTCGAAGCAATGATAAACATGCCAGAGCCACAAAACATCACTGACCTGAAAAGGTTCCTGGGAATGGTCAACTTTTTTGGGGAGGGCTTCATTCCACATCTGTCCAGCACCCTGCCGTCCCATGACAGAGCTACTGGAAAAGGAACAAGGAGTGGATGTGGGGAAATCTCGGGCAAGCGAGTCTTAGTGCCGTCAAAACCATGTTGTCAGCGGCTCCGACTCTAGCCTTTTTTGGGACCTTCCCAAAACCCCCACAACAGTGAGCAGTGATGCCAGCAGCTAGGATTGGTGGCGTCCTTCTCCAAGAACATAATGGGGTCAAGGAAACCTTTTGCGTACTGTTCACGCACCCTCACACCTGCTGAGCGCGCCTATGCTCAGATAAAAATGGGAATGCCTAGCAGCAGTGTGGTCTGCAAAAAAATTCTCCAGATACCTTGTGGGACTAGAAGACTTCAAATGGAGCAGATCACAAGCCTTCATCCCACTTATCAACACAAGGATCTTCAGGACACGCCCCTTCGCTGCCAGCGGCTCCTTATGCGCATGATGCGGTTCAACCGATAGCGGTTTTCACTCCTGGCAAGAACCTCATCATCGCCGACACACTGTCAAGAAGCCCCCAGACAGAGCCGGAAAGCCCACAAGAACGCAGTTGTTGGAGGGACGTTGTGATCATATCGACCTTGTCCGGTCAACCTGGCCAGTGTCAGACAAGCAGCTCCAAAGAATTGCAGAAGAAACAAAGGGGTGACACCACCCTCAGAGCAGCGTTTCGAGTACACAGCAAAAAGGATGGCCCGTCTACAAGAGTGAACGTCAACCTTGAGCTCCAGGAGCTCTATGCAGTCCGAAACGAGCTCAGTGTTCACGAAGGGCTACTCATAAAAGGAAATCGCATTGTCATCCAGTCTCTATGCAAGAGGAAATCTTGGAACCCATCCATGCCGGACACCAAGGCATCACCAAGTGTCGCGAGCGCGCCAACAATGCTGTTTGGTGGCCCAGAATCTCCAAAGAAATTGCCAAAAGGTACGCTCTTGTGCCTCTGTGATAAAAAAGAAGCCATCGCAGAGATCAGAGCCTCTCAGACCTACACCTCTACCTAAAGGGGCCCTTTTAAAATGATTGGTGCCGACCTGTGTGAAGTCAAGGGTTCTCAGTACCTCGTCGTCATCGACTACTTTCCAGATTTTTGGGAAAATTTGCTCCCCTGCCAACCATGACATCGCCTGTGTGATCGGAAAACTAAAAAGAACATTTTGCCCATCAGGGGGATCCCGAATGTTGTAGTCACAGCAATGGACGACAGTTTTTCTCATCGGAATTCAAGCCCTTCTCTGACACTTGGCATTTCCGCATGGGTACCAGTAGTCCCTTTCTTCCGCAGAGCAACGGAAAAAGCAGAGAGAGGAGTGCAGATCGCCAAGCGAATCTTGCAACAGAAAGACCCTTTTCTTGCTCTTCTCGCATTACAGAGCAACTCCCACGGCGTTACAGGGTGAGTCCAGCCGAACTCGCCATGGGAAGAAGATAGAGATACAGTTCCAACACTTCCTGTCAACTTGAAACCCCAGGGAAAATGACAGAGAGACCATAGCTCAAAGGGATGCTAAAACCAAAAAGAACAACAAGAAAAACTACGATAGGCATCATGGAGTTCGATCCCTTCCCGAGCTCCTCCCAGGAGGGCTAGTCCTGCAGAAACTGGGATCATGATCCCCAATGGTCCAAACCTGCCAGAGTCCCCAACCAGATCGCGCCCAGATCTTACCTGGTGGAGAACTCCAAGGTATGCGGTACAGGCGGAACCGCAGACACCTCCGCCTATCCCACTCCATCCTCAGGGTGCCTTTGCTCAGAGTGCCGCCTGCCCACAAAATTTCCCCAAATGAACCCAGGGTCCCTGTCCTGACCCTCAGCCAAAAGTATATCCTTTGGCTGTCCCCAGTTTACCAGGAACACCTCAGGCTGGTATCCAATGCCACCAACCAAAACCCTTTCCCCGGGGCACAGCGCCCTGCCTTCTACAGCAGCCCATCCAGACCCGGGCCATCTACAGCATCACCTGTTTCCGTTCAGACAACCCGCTGTGGACGAGCTGTTGTTTATTCAGCCACGATACAGGGACTAACACCATCCTCTTCACCTGTGGGTTTCCGTACCGGCCTGGGTTTTCGAATTGTGTTGAAATTTGTCAAAGACTCGTCTCTCCCTCGGTTATCCCAAACAGACTCTAAATTCATAAGTTTCTGTGCAACTCGGTTGCACCTGTTTGTCCATTAAAAAGGGGGAGATGTGATTTGAATGCGGTTGAAAGATACCCCATTGCGCGACGAGACCGACGCTCGGCTTGGCGGTTTTGCTCTGGCCATTTCCTAGACAAATTATAGTGGATCACAAAACATCATTAAGCGTGTTTGTCTGTCGTCCGTGTGCCTGCTGTCGTGATAGTGGTGAAAATGCAAGAGGATGACACGGACCAAACTGACTTGTGACCACATCTACCTCACAGCCCACTCAATGATGAACGTTAAATTAGCGGCACAAGTCCTTAGCAACAGAGTTGGGCGTGTCCTTGAAGTTCATGGTGGTGATGGCAGCAGTGAGACAGCCAGGTTCATTTTGTTAATGGACAGATTTTTGATTGCTTGAACGTCAGATCTTTTGATGACGCACGTTTAAAAGCGCAAGGATGACCTGAACCGTTTCCCAGAGGAGATGATCCACGTTTTTCAGTTTCTTTCACGCCTTTCTGACTTACTGAAAACTGGAAGAGTCTGTTTGCACACGACCAGGAAATTTCAGTGCTGCTGACAGAGCAAAATGTTCTTGACACACCAAACCTACAAAGGTTTGGTCACGACCATCAAATCTTTCAATGAAGTGGCCACAATATCTGCTTCAACATGGAGTTCGGTTCATATCAGCAACAAATTTTGTCAGGATCCATTTGAAGCTCACTTGGGAGGGACAGGGGTATCAGTCAAAGAAGTGAGAATCCAAATTTTTATGCATTGGCTATCAAGAAAATAAAATCAGACTGCAGAGGACACTTGCATGACATTGCAACCAAAAGGAAACGTTGAGAAGGAAAAAAGACCCACACTGAGATCACCAATCAGCAACAGTCCTTTGAAAAAAGAAAAAAAAACTGAATGAGTCAGACAGCCTGTATGCCTTAACTTCACTATCTAACTCGTTTTTCACTGGCACCTCAGAAGCAGCTGTTACTAGAATGTTTTTTTTAAAAAGAAAATGGAAATAGACCCTTAATTGGAGTCAATTTTTTTTTGTGCCCAACTTAAACTCTTATGGTTTGCTGTTTTTAGAATTTAAAATGTGTTTCACTATACAAAGCAAAATTTCAGCACCCATACACAAATGAGTGAATTTTCAAATCTGATACTATTGTCAGTGCATGCGCTCCTGCCTTCCCGTGTTTTCCTTAGCCTTTCTGTTTTCCTGGAAGATGCTTTTTGTGACTTGTGCTATCTTTTATATCTTTGCATGTGTGATGTATTCTGATTTTGTGAAATAACAGGGAGAATTATTTCTAGAAAAATACTCTTTTTCTTCCTCTTCAGCAGTTTCAGTCGTAGGTGATGTTGTAGAAAGATGTGGTCAAATCTTCATTGCCTAAACATTCCCAACAAATTTGTACTGGAACAGTCGCTGGTGGAGCACTTTGATCTGTACGTACATTCTAACTGCTCTAATACGCTGTCACGAAGGTCTGACGTGTTTCTAGACCCCCTCTGTCCAGAACAGATGTCATTGTTTTGGGGCGTTCGCTTGATGCTCCTGCCCCCTCTACCTGGTCTTGTTCGAGACAAATGAAAATATGTCAAAAAGAACTGCCTTGCTTTATTTTTTCTCTTCAACTGCCTTTTCTATTTTTGTACAATACTACCTCCTATGTATTCTAAATGTCTGAATGGTGTATCTAAATTTAACTGCTGCCTGCCCGCTGGAAAGGGTGTTACTGCTGCAGGTTGCACTTTGTGAAAGTAGTTTAGCTGAATCAACCGCTTAAATAGCCCAAGACACAGCTGGAAAGGTTGCTCCTCGAGACAATCCAATGTCTGTGGACAGTTCTGGGAAAACTTGTCCTGAAGAGCTCGTGGAAGTTGCCCCAAGCCTTCTCGGCGGCAGCATTTGGAAAGGTCCTTTTGTAGGCAAGCAGTCATTCAGAAAGACAACTTGTCCTGAATAGGAGCCTCTCCCGTTAAGACAAAACAGCGATTTTTTTCTCATAATACATTGTTACAGTATCATTGAATTTCCTTAACCCTATAAATTTTAGCATGTGTGTGTGGTGTGTGTGTGTGTGTGTGTGTGTGTGTGTGTGTGTGTGTGTGTGTGTGTGGTGTGTGTGTGTGTGTTGAAAGAGAGAGAGGTGTTTACTTATAAGTGTATCATTAAACATGAGTTTAAAAAAAAGAAAATGGTTTTGTATTGCATTGTGAGGAACAATAAGATGAAAGCTTTCAGCAATATTTCAATATTTTTACCCTGCATTACAGTGCTTGGAAATATATGTGATGTAGTTCTGGTTAGATTAGCTGATGAGTATGATCTGTACTCACTTGTGCTTGTGAAATAGACTGTCTTGTCTCATCCGGAAGGCATTTTTTCTGCTTGCATTGAGCTGCACACTTCACTGACAGGTCTGGTTGTTAAACTGAAAAGGTTAAAAAAACATCATCAAAGTTCTGAATTGTGTGTGTGTGTGTTTTGTGTGTGTGTGGTGTGTGTGTGTGTGTGTGTGTGTGTGTGTGTGTGTATGTGTGTTTTGTGTTAGAGAGATAGGATAGGATTAATGTTGCTTATAGCCCAGCCGACCGCAGGGGGCCACATCAGGGCTGTCACCACGTTAAAATCAACTCACCGTCATAAAAAAAAAAAAAAAAAAAAAAAAAAAAAAAAAAAAACAACTTTCACACATCTCGTTAAATGACATCGTCTACAAACGAACCAGAAGCTTTGTTAAAAATCCTTCTTCCGTAAAATCTCAAATCAGATGAAAAATGTTAATTTCTCTCAAAAACCCAAGGATCATGTCAGGCGGGACATCCCTGAACAGGATCTTCATGGACCCCGCTGTTAAAATGTTTGTGTCTCACATCGTGCAAGTCCCAACACTCTAAAAGAACATGTTTCATTGTGAGTGGTGCATGACATGGAATGCACCACAGAGCTTCTTCACTCTTTAAAAGGTAAGAAGGGGTTTAAAATACGAATGGCCGGTGTGCACCCGGCACAGAACCGTTTCCTCTTTCGACCACCCGACGTAGATGGGAGGAAGTCTTTAAGGTTTGGCGGATCTAAAAAGAGTTTGTTATTCGTCTGTGTGTTCCAATCCTCCTGCCAGAGGTCTCTCACATAATCGTTAATTTTGGGTTTCACATCTGAGCAGGGGATATAAGTGTTGGACAGTTTCTCTCTTGTGGCGTTCTTGGCTTAAACGATCAACCATTTCGTTCCGCTGATTGCCAACATGGCAGGAACCCAAGCAGAGAAATGTTGTAACCGTCCGCCTTCAACTTGCTAAAAAGTTCAAAAAAACAGTAAAAGTTCTGGATGCTGAAGGTTGCGGCCAGCTATGGCCTCCAAAGCTGACAGCGAATCCGACAGAACCAGAAAGTCCTCCTCGAAGAATGGGAGATTATCTTCAAAGCCAGTACTAGAGCAGTAAGTTCAGCAGAATAGACAGAAGCATCTGAATGTATATGTTCCAACAATATCTGAGAAGGAGCCCAGGGCAGTAGGCTGCACAGGCCACTCCACCCTCAGACTTGGAACCGTCAGTGAAAACTTTTTGATAGGATGGGAATTTGGAACAGAGCTCGGCATACAAAGCCTTGTTACGCCAGAGAGCTGGTAGACTCCTTACGGAAAGCTGCGAGACCCAAAACGAATCTCTGGTGTGAAAAAGGTCCATGGAGGTTGATCCGGAAACTTGGAAAAATCGGCAACTACTCCCAGGTCTATACCTGCATTCCGCACGTGGGCTGCATACGAAGCCCAAACGGCGGAATACATTTCGGGTTTGTTTCAAACTTACTTTGGAACGGAGGGTCAAAAACACAGTCATAGGCAGGATTCTGCGGTTCTGAGAACAGTCGGATGTAATAATTCAAAGACAGTTTCAGCCTGCGATTGGACAGTGAAGGTTCACTGCCTCTGCGTACAGGCTGTACACAGGGGTGGTGCGGAACGCTCCAAGACAGAGACGAAGCCCTTGATGGTGGATAGGGTCCAAGAGTTTGAGGTAAGATGATCTTGCGGAGCCGTACACAGCACAACCGTAGTCCAGTTTAGAACGGACCAGGGCTCTGTAGAGGTGCAACAAAGTTTTCTTATCAGCGCCCCAGTCGGTGTGTGCTACGACCCGCAGAATATTCAGTGCCTTTGGCAAGCAGTTTTGAGATTTTTAATATGGCTGAGAAAAGTTAAGTTTTTGGTCAAAAATGACTCCCAGAAATTTGCCTCTTTAACAGCTGGAATGGGAGATTTCCCGACGTGAAGTTCAGGATCGGGAAAAAAAACTGACGGAAATTATGGAAGTGAATACACTGGGTTTTTGTAGCAGAAAAGGTGAAACCGTTTTCATCCCCCCACTGATGGATTTTATCTACGCAAAGCTGGAGCCTGCGCTGGACACTCGGGGTACAGGTTCCAGTTGCGTAGACAGCAAAATCATCCACAAACAATGAGCAGTCTGAACCTGCTGAACTGATTTCACAATGTTTTTGATTTTAATACTAAAGAGGGCAGGAGACAGTATGCTCCCCTGGGGAAACACCCAACTCCTGCTCGTGGAATCAGAGAGAGTGGTGCCAACCCGGACCTGAAACTGTCGTTCTGCCAAAAAATTTTGAATAAAAAGAGGAAGATGACCTCGAAAACCCAGATCGTGGAGATCATGAAGTATCCCGACTTCCAGGTGGTATCGTAGGCCTTCTCCAAGTCAAAGAAAATTGCCACTGCATGCTGTCTGTTTAAAAAAAGCGTTCCTAAGTGTAGATTCCAGACGAATCAAATGGTCAACTGTACTACGATGTTTGCGGAAACCACACTGTTCTTTCCCCAAAAGGCCATCGGTTTCGAGTTTCCACATGAGCCTAGCATTGACCATTTTCTCCATCAGTTTACAGACACAGCTGGTCAAAGCTATTGGACGGTAGTTAGATGGATTAGAAAGATCTTTTCCAGGTTTGGGGATGGGAATAATGAGGGCTGTCCGCCAAGAGGGTGGAAAGCAACCTGTAGTCCACACGTGGTTGTATACCTGTAACAGGATGTTCAGACCTTCTTGCGGAAGATGTTTCAATAGTTGATAATGTATGTCATCTATACCTGGAGAGGAATCGCTGCAAGAGAGTAAGGCAGATTTCAGCTCGTTTAATGTAAAAGGAAGATTGTAGTCTTCCATGTTGTCGGATGAAAAGTTGCGGGGTTTGATTTTTCTTTTAGGGCTTTGTGTTTGACAAAAGTGACTGATTTATTAGAAGAGGAGGAATTCTTTTCAATGGTTTGAAGCAAGCAGATTAGCAACTGCTTTCTTCTCTGTTATTAAGAATCTGAAAACTTGAGATGGTTCACAGTGGGACAGGTGTTCTTCCCTTTGATTTTCTTAATGATGTTCCACACTTTTTTCTTAGAAGTTTTTGATGTCACCCTGGAGCAGAAGCTTCTCCAGGACCGACGTTTACTGATTTTAAAGTGTGTCTAGATTTAGCACGGAGTTTTTGATGGGCTCGAGCGTTGGGACCCGAAGGTCGTTGGTATACCTGACGCTGACCCCGTTTTCGAACTTTGGAAATTTGTTGGCAGTCTGAATCAAACCAGGGTGTTTTTGGCATTTGTAGTTTATCAGAAGACACTGGAATACAAGCTTTACCCAAAACTTGATCACAGTGTTAGTCAGTGATTCAGCTGGGTCCGGACTCTGAAGAAAGTCAGTGTCCTGGAATTCTTTAGAAATAGTGGTTGCGAATAGATCCCAGTTTGCTTTCTTGTAATTTAGATGTTGAGAAACAGAGACGTGTTCAGTTATTACAGGTTGTAGAAGGACAGGGAAATGGTCACTTCCGTGCAGATCGTCATGGACAGACCACTCATAGTCCAGGACCAGCGAGGGGTCACAACCGACAAATCTAAACACGAAAGTGAACCAGTGGAAGAGTGGAGGTAAGTTGCAGATCCGTCATTCAGACAACACAAATCCAAGTCTGAAAGGGACATCTTCAATCAGCAGACCTCTGGGTGACGTACCGGCACTACCCCAAAGAGGGTTGTGACCCTTAAAGTCACCCAACAGCAAAAAAGGTCGAGGAAGTTCTCCTATCAGACTGACAAGGTCCTGACGACAACCGGGACAGAAGGTGGAAGATAAAGGGAACAGATTGTCACAGTCTTGTGGAGAGTGACTCTCGCAGCTACAGCCTGAAGGGAGGTAGACAAAGTGACAGGACTATACAACAAAGTTTTGTGTAGGAGAAGGGCAACACCGCCCGACAATCCAACGTGGATGGTTGTGCAGGTTTTGAAAGTATATTAAAGCCAGAAAGAGTAAAGGTCTTCTGGCTTTGAATTTGGGTTTCCTGAAGAGCCACGACGGAAGGTTTTATAGATCGACACAGAAGCTGCAGTCCTCAAAGTTGGAATTTAGTCCACGGATATTCCAATGGAATATTGTACTATCCATGGTGCAGAGGGCGAGAAGGAGAGAGATCAGGTCATCTCCTCATCAGCATCTGCGGCCAATGGAGTGAACTTATTTTTAGTTTCACTGGACTGTGTTGGTCTTTGGACCCGCTGGCAGACTTGCCCGCAGGTGACAAAGGCCTGGATTTTGGAGATGGTGGAGGTCTGGATTTGGGAGATGGTGGAGGTTTTGTCCTAATCTCCACCATCTCCACACTGGGTGGAACTCCCTTGCCCGCACGGGCACTGGACAGAGGAGTTCGAAGTAGGGGTGCTGGTTTTTTAATCTGTCCAGCAGCAGATGTTGTAGACTGCTGGGCAGTCTGAGGGGTGGCGGATTTTTTGCCTCCACCAGGGGCAGTCACTTTGGTTTGGAAGGTGGTGGACCTGCTACACCAGAATGACAGATCTTACTTGCAATGTTTTCGAAAACATGAATTCATCAGTCTGGCAGCAGACTGACCGAGTAGAAACTGTGGGAACCTTCTTAACAGCCGAAGCGTAGGAAGAAGCTGTCGGCGTCTGACTGCCCACAACCCGTTTCCGGGCTTCAAAAAAAGAGATCTTTTCCGTTTTGACTCGTTGTATAGCAGATTCCTGAATCCAAGAAGGACAATTTCGGGAAGAGGAGGGATGGTCGCCACCGCAGTTAGCACAATGTGCCGGATCATGACACGGCCCATCATGGGTTGCCTTGCAGCAAATACCCCACACCTCCCGCCAGAACAGCGGTCCCCGACATGGCCAAACTTCTGGCACCTGAAGCACCTCAACGGGGACGGAACATATAACTCAACCCCGGACATTCAGGTAGCGACTTTGATGACCGGAGGCAGCACAGGGTTGCAGAATGTCAGAAAGAGGGTGTTGGTGGCCACTCTTTCTGCACCCTTCTTTACTGTCACCCTGCGCACCCGTCACACCCTGGGACGCCAGCTCGATTTAATTTCTGCCTCCGAGACACCAGATAAATCCCTGCAGCGAATCACGCCTTTTGATTTAATTTAATTGTTTGTGGGGAGTTACTCTGATCTCCCTGTCCCCTAATTTTGTTGCCTTCAGCAGCTGGTCAGATTGTTTCTGTGATTTACATCAATAAGGAACGAGCCATTCCGTAACTCTTGATGGACCGAGGGTCACCTGCCAACCTTGAAAGCCCTTTTGTATGGCAAAAGGGCTCAGAGCTGAAAGGGGTCGTTCCTGCTCCGTCCCCTCCATCACGAGCCAGGAAGCCCAAAAACTGTCTTCTGTCTCACTTCTGTATCAGAATCACTATCTGTTTGACCATCCCCTGAAATAGGGGATGCTGATTCCTCTTCCTTTTGGGGGGAATGTTTTTGGAAAAAGCCATATTTAGTGTAGTATGATTCATCTCTCCCTTACCACCCACCTTGGAGTCCAACTAAGGGGCCAGGGCCAAGAAACCAATGTCTTGACCCTTCCAGGCTTCGGGAGAGACATACGACAAACAGAAGCAACTAACCCCATCCCCCGATCATGCTCAACTCCCGGGGACAGAGAGCTGAGCACTGCAGGGGTTCACATGGCCAGCAGGGGAACTGCTTGTCTTGACCCAGCCCCAAGAAGGGGGAGCCCATTAGTACACCCGGGCCAAAGTGTACTCCCTGTCTAGGAGAGGTCCGAGCCAAGTGATGTGTTGAGAGCACAGGCCTCCTCAAGCACTGGCCCTCTCAATCACCAGGACCTCATTCCCCTCCGACACAGGTCGCACCCCACGGCAAACACGGCGGATCTTAAGGAGACCACAGAGAGAAAAGGGAGTGTGAAAAGAAGACTTGAAGGGGAGACGAAGATAGAAAAGGGCCAAATAAGGGAGGCAGAAAACAAGAAAAGGAGAAAGGCGGGGTTACTCTTAGTCAGGATCCTCACCTTAGCCTATCTGACATGGGAAGCCCTACCAGGGGCATCAACTCCTTACCACGTTACGCTTAGGCCAAACAGCATCTGCACCTCTCAGGCCTAGAAGCAGTATGAAAAAAACAGCCTATCTTCAAGTATTGATGCCCCGCCAGCAGGCCTAAGGGATCATGGACCACGCAAACCCTCGACCACGACAAGGTCGTAACCCCCGGAGGGGTGTTAGAGAGAGAGAGAGAGAGAGAGAGAGAGAGGCATCATAATGTGATGCATACACACAATGTAATTATTTTGAGTGTTGTCTTTGTTGAGTTGCCACACTGTTGATGTATTAAAAGTCAGTAAACATCTCATAACACATTTGTCTCTCTCTCTCTCTCTCTCTCTCTCTCTCTCTCTCTCTCTCTCTCTCTCTCTCTCTCTCTCTCAGTCTTTCACACACACACACACACACACACACCACATATTACCACACACAACAGAGAGAGAGAGAGAGGGGAAGAGAGAGAGAGAGAGAGAGAGAGAAGAGAGAGAGAGAGAGAGAGAGAGAGAGAGAGTTGAATTAACTTACCAACATTGGTGTGGTTCGCTGCCTTTTTTTGATGAGAATCAGCGACTGGTATCGGTGTTTGTTTCTCTGCCATTGCAACAGGCTGAGCTGTGTTCACTGCAGTCGCTTCTGTTTCCTACAAATGAACCAGCAATACCCGCTATAATAACCAAAACGAAGACTGAATCTACGAAAGTACTGAAAAATATAGCAACCAGCTGTACATCAATGCATACAAGAAGGGAGACATGAAAGACTAAAGCTGCGCGGAGACAAACTGCACACTGACTAGCGCATCTCTCGAGCACAGGAACGGTTTAGCGGGGGTTCTATGTCGAAAAAATCATGCACTTTTGCAACAAGCAAAAAATTTGGCAGAGATGGCCCGTTTTATGTCCTGATCAAACCTGATTTTTGAGCCACCATGAAAAAATTTTTAGAAAAGTGTTTTTTTTTTTGGGGATTTTTTTAAAATGGCCAACCCCCCTTGGAAAATATTTTTGCATAATTGTTCATTTAACGCTACAAAAACCAAATCTGGCTGAGAAGGGACAAATTTCCCTGCCCTGAACATAACCTATACGGCTTTTTTTAAAAAAAAAAAGGAAAATTTTTATATTTCAGCAAAATTTTCCCAAAAACTGCCCCCAGCCAAAAAAAGGGGGTCATATGCTGTACATTAAAATTTATTTTCAAACCCCTAACAACCCAAAAAAGGTTTTTTAAAAAAAATTAAATGAATAAAAAATTCCCTAATAATAAGTAAATGAATGTTAAAAAAAATGAAAAAAAAATTTTAAAAAAGTAAAAAAGAAAAATAAAAGATCTAAATGAATAAATAAGTAAATGAAAAAATTAATGGGGGGGTGGGTGGTGATGAAAAGTAGTTATGTGGGGGGGGTGGGTAATGGGCTGGGGAAAAGAAAGGAAATGATAAAAAGGGTGGCAAGATATCGTTTGGGGGAAAGGGGGGGGGTGGGGAAAAGGGGGGGAAAAAAGCGAATTGGAGGGGGCGTGGAAGGGGGTTTTAAAGGGGGAGGGGGGGGAGAGAAAAAGTTCATATCTCTCCTCCCTCAAAAGGGATGCTTTGGGGGGGGGTGGGGGGGAGTTTAGAAATTCATGCAAAAAAGTGTTTTTTGGGGGGAAAAAAAAGGGGGTGGGGGGAGGGGGGGAGGGGGGAAAGAGAGAGGAGGGTATTTTTGGGGCGGGGGAATTTAAAGGCCATAATGAGACTAATTGTGGGGGTTTTCCCCCCATACACCCCCCAAATTTTCCCCTCTCTCTCTCTCTCTCTCTCCCCTTTTCTCTCTCTCTCTCTCACACACACACACACCATACACAAAACACTATATATATAAAAATTATATATTATATATTTTATATATATATTATATATATATATATAATTTTTTATATTTTATTTTTATTTTTATATATATATATATTTAATTTTTAAACAAAGCCTTTTCTTATGTCTTAGATTGAAGAAATAGGGGGAGATACGCATTCATATCTGCAGTGGTAGATGATTCTGCCTAACTAACAGTATGTGCTTGGTGGGTGAATGGGGGAAAAAATAATAAAAATGCTTCTCAAAATGAGCTTCAGCAAGCTTATATTCTCAAGGGGGAGACATCTCCAATGGAGGGACTCACTACTTTACCTGGTATTCCGTTTTCGAAACTTGGTGGTTTTCTCAGTGACCGCGGAAGTGGTAATTTAACTCTTGTTTTCAGTTTAGAATGCATCAGAAAAGGTTGGTGTGATACGTGTTGTTGTTGAGTTTTCAAAAAACACAAGGTCCTTAGAAGCAAGAAACATAAAGCCAGTACTTTTCTGAAAGTGAAAGTTACCCTAAGAACAAGTGAGGGAGTTTTGGAATATCGCAAGGACTAAAATACAACAACTATATTCCAAGGATAAATACCGCACCGTTCGCATTAGGAGCCTGGTGTGCATGACTGCAGAAATATTGAATATAAACAAGCTTGTCTTTGTTTAGATGAGAATAGGGGGAGTAGCTCATTCTGCGTGGAGTGTTTGCTAACAGTATTGCTTGGTGGGTGAATGGGGAATAAAATATGCTCCAAATGGCTTCAGCAGCTTATTCTCAGGGAGACTCTTCATAGGAGGGAACACTAAATAACTCCTGGTCTATACGATATTTCGAAACTTGGTGTTTTCCGGACGCGGAATTTATAATCATATTCTTGCGTCATGCACACAGGTGCTCTGTAAGTTGCTGGACGGTGCGGTATTCTTGATTTATTGTTGTGTTTTTAGTCCTTGGGATTCTTCAGAATTGCCTCAGCATGTGTTTAGGGATATCTTTTCACTTTTCAGAAGAAAGTAGCTTGTTTTGTCTTTTATGATTTTCTTTTGCTTCTGATGGCCTTTGTTGGTTTTTTGAAACTCAACAAACATACTACGGTATTGCACACCAACCTTTTCTGGGATTGCATTCTTCTTAAAACTGAAAAGGCAGAGGAGTTAAATTACACTTTCGCGGTCACTGAGGAGAAACACCAAGTTTCGAAATTCGGTATATGACCAGGAGTTATATGTTAGTGAGTTTCCCTCCCTATTGGAGGATGTCTCCCCCTTGGAGAATATAAGCTTGCTGAAGGCTCATTTTGAGAAGCATTTATTTTATTTTTCCCATTCACCCACTCAAGCACATACTGTTAGTTAGGCAGAATCATCTACCACTGCAGATATGAATGCGTATCTCCCCTATTTCTTCAATCTAAGACATAAGAGCAAGCTTTGTTATAATTCAATATTTCTTGCAGTCATTGCAACACCAGGCTGCTCTGTAAGTTGCTGGAACGGTGCGGTATTTATCCTTGGAATTTATTATGTTTGTTGTATATATATATATATATATATATATTTTTTTTTTTACCTGATGATCATCATTGTCATAAGTGGGATAAACAATGCTATAGGATGTTGATCATTGTCATGAGTGAAATAACATGATAGCATTGGTATGATAATTCCAACTGAGCAGAAAATTGGAAATGATCAATGACTGATGAATAGTGACCGTTGTCATAGGTGAAATCAACACTATCACTCACACACACACACACACACACCACAACACACACACACACACACAACACACACACACACACACACACAAAATATGTGTGTATACATTGTGTATCTATATATTATGTACAAACACACACACACACACACACACACACACACACACACACACACACACACACACACACACACACACACACACACACCACACACACAAGGGGGTTTTGAATAAATATATAAATAATGATAACAAAGCTTATTAGGTGATGACCACTTGATAACAACAGTGCTACAGGATGATAATCATTCTTGGGGGAGGGGGGGAGATCAATGACTGATGGGTGATAATCATTAGAGATCAACAGTACAGTAGGATGGTCTTCTCCTTGTTCACTTAGGGAGGAACCCTGGAGGTATTGGCGAAGGCTGCTGTATGGCGAAGGCCCTCCAGTGGTCAACAGGGCTTTCCCTTCATTGGTGTGTTGGCAGGTGTGTTTTGCTGTACTGCATGGATGATTTGAAGACCTGCCATTGTGGAATATAGTGGACATATGATGTCTCAGTCTGGAGTGCCCTGTGCTCAGTCTCACAAAAGTCTTATATGGGCATCTGGTAGTGTCCATCCCTCTTGTTGAAGTAGGGTGCTGCTCAAGCCATCTGCCTTTTTGGTTTTTGGTTCTCCTTGATAATACTTTTGATTTTTTTGAAAGGAGACTTTCTGTTCTAGTTGGGGTTGCTGTTCTCCTTCCTTTGCCAAATGGTCAGCTTCCTCATTGCCATAAATATATTGCAGTATGAAGGTGATCACTGGATGACAGTATTTCCAGTGACTGATGGATGGTGAACATTTGGAATCATTAGTACTATAGGGTGAGGGTCATTGTCATGTAGGTGGAATAATGTAGCATTGGTACAACAGTGCCAGTTGGGGGAATAAAGGAAGATATCAATGACTGGTGGGTGATGTTCATTGTCATAAGTGAGATACTGTAGGATGATGGTCATTGTGAATAAGGGAAATAATGTGGTGGCATTAGTATAATTACTGCCAGTTCAGGAAGAAGGTGGATGGGGGTGGGGGTAGGGGTCGATGACTGATGATCATGTATCATTCGAGATCAGCAGTACTGCAGGATGATGATCATTGTTATACAAGTTGGATAATGTTGTGTCATTGGTGTAATAATGCCGGTTGGGGAATGAAGGAGGTAAACAATGATTGATGGATGATTATTGTCATGGTGTGGCCTAAGTGTGATTCACAGTAGTGTGTGATGATGGTCATTTATAAAAGTGGAATTTGTGTACTGGCCTGTAATGGGATTGGGCACTGAATTTTCCTTTTTCCATTACACACACACACACACACAGGAGCGCACACACGAAAGTGTGAGCGCTGGCACGCACACGCACACACGCACTCGCGCTACACCGAAGTGTAGAAGAAAACACTGTGAACACACACAATAGGCAACTTATTTAAGGAGTAAGGTAAATGATGGTATTAGTACGCTTCAGAAAACAACTAAAATGGTAGAATGACATTTCAAGGACTATCTGAAGAGCTGTTAAATCCATAATTCACCGCGAAAGACTAAGTTTTCACTGGCAAATTACGAACACGCGATCGGAAGCGGCCATTTTGATTTTCCCGCTTCGAGTCTACGAAGTCATAGCAAATTAAGGAAACAAAATAAGGCCAGCAATTTTTGGATAAACTTATGTATTTTCATACCATTATCGAATAACCAGTGAACTCGTCACACGGTGAAGTCGTCACAAGCGTCCAGTGATCTCGTCACAGTGATCTCGTCACATACTCAAACCCGGCATACAGTGAAAACGTGTGGCGAGTTCACCGTGGATTAGCAGACAAACCCTGCTCTTGATATCTGATTATTTGTCTAGATCAATAATTTCTCGAAGTTATTTGCAACAGTCTGGATTTCTTTATTATTTGTCTTCAAAATATTCAATAAAAAGTTTTTAAAAATTAAAAAATTGCAACAAAACAAAGAATCAGGAGTTGTTGTGAAATCTAAAATGGTACAAGATGGCTGGCGGCTCTCAGAACCTGGCGGGTTGTCCTCTCACTGGTCACCAGGCGATCCCAGATCCTGAAGAGCTTGGCATTGGTGGACCTGGCATCGGCTCTTTGGCGCCTGATGATGGTCGACTCCTTGAGAAGCTGGCATGCTCTTGTCACAGTCTGGATTCGTCTGACAGTAGCTGCAGCATCAGATACAGGTTAAGGTTTCCTGCACTGGAAGCCTTGGTGTTCAGTCGGCGATGCCATCCCTCCACGTCGTTGTTGGTCCTTATGCTTCTGTAGAAACAAGACCAGCTGGAGGTGGCCAAACTGTTGAATCGATCCATGTCTGGCGTATGTAGGTGCAGAGGCAGCGTGCCTTCTGTTGTAGCTTCCCCTTCCAACTCTGCCAGAATGCCGTCGATCTTCTCCCAAGGAAGGTAGGGC
>CM031609.1:87171971-87194471 GCA_018398815.1 Conus ventricosus
GTCTTACTCCACTGTATTGAAGGGAATGGTCTTGAGCAGTCATAGCGAGACTGATGTCTTCCTCCGCTGTATTGTAGGGAATGGTCTTGAGCAGTCATAGCGAGACTGATGTCTTCCTCCACTGTATTGTAGGAAATGGTCTTGAGCAGTCATAGCGAGACTAATGTCTTCCTCCACTGTATTGTAGGGAATGGTCTTGGCAGTCAGCCAACCTCAGATATATTCCAATCTCCGCTGTACCGTGTGACCCTGAACAGGTTATTTTCATAAGAGAGATGTCCAGCATCCACTGTTTCCCTTAGAAATATTGTTGAACCAGCAGCGACAGTGAGATACACGTCTGCCTTCCACTGCAGTCAGTAGAATGGTCTTGAACACGGACTGTGCCTTCATCATCCACTGTCCCTTCTAGAATGATTTTGGACAGGCAGTCATGGCGAGGCATATGTCCACCTCCACCTCATCCATGACGATTTTCGTTGGCTGTCTAGGTCCTTTGACAACCTGTCAGTCAGACAGGCATCGGAAACATAATGGATACCTTAACTCTCTAAAAAGGGAGATCAAACCTCATGATTTCACTGATCCAGCATAGGCCACAAGAATGAAAACATTCCATTTTCAGTGAATTTCAACACCAGCGTATGCAAGAGAGGAAAATTGTCATCTGAGATCCTGTTTCACTGACAGTCCCAGAAGAAAGGTAAGTTGAATTTGGTTTCTGAATTTTTAGGCTATGTATTGTTTGTGTTTATACCTCAATTTCAACAGGATAACTTATGGCAATTCTTGGAAAATTCTATTTAGATGATTTATGAATACTCTTGATTTTTCACATGTTTTGCAGTAGGTGACTCTAATGATCATGAACCTGGAATAAGCGTATTTAGTACATAATTACATCACCTGAGTATTTTGACTACTTTCAATAGTTATTTCGTTTCAGTCATTCAGTAGTTTCTAATTGTCTCACACATTTATCAAAATCCATTCAAAATCTGAATGAAAGAACTAAAGCAGAGACCAAATGTGAAAGTAATTGTCACATGACAGTCTTCTTGTACACACGCACATGCATACACAGACAACCATGTGCTCTTCACGCAACCACAATCTCACTCCTTTGCAATGGGACAAGCCAGAACTAAAATGTAAATTTCTCTCCCGGTAAAAAATGTTTGTTTTCCTTTCTATCTGTGTCTCACTTCTTTTGGAGCGGGGGTTTGTCTTAACATTTCCCTTTGTCTTTCTTTGGCCATGTGTTATTCAACATTGCTTCACAAAAATTATATCGAACTCATAACTTCAATGCATTCATTTCATTATGCACACTTAGAATTTTTCTTTCTTTCGGGTGACACAGACTTACCCTATACTTATCAATCATTCGGGGTTCACAGACCGCAGTTCATATTTTTCGAAACACTGTATTTTCCCATCAAATATAAAAAATCAAATCCTCTCAGCTGCAGACATAATCAACCCAAGGACTCAGAAGCCGTAGCTGGGGTTCAGTACCACCTCTGCGAACAGGATGTTTGCCCATGAAAGGGCAAGGCACTCTGTTAGTGACCAAAATTACATACTTACTTGATGACCAATCACGGACCTGCACCTTACCTATCGACATGTGAAGATGGTATATTTTGGAAATAATTCTAATCACGATGAAAACAAAAAGCAAAGGATTCATTTTTAAATTTTGTGATAAAAACGTGTATTGACAATTATCAAATATGTTCCACATCCCAAACTCACCCTAGAATCAACAGTATATTAACCATAAAAAGGTTGAGCTTTTAAGTCTATATTCTCTTAAACCACTTCTTCTTCTTTTCTTCTTCTTCTTCTTCTAGCCAGTCTTTTCCTTTCCCTTAAAGTCTCTGCGCTCTCACTCTCTGCTTCCATCAAAATGACAGGCAATCTCTTTTTTTTTCCCGGGAGCACATATCACTCTTAAAACAAATAATCAATTAGGAGCAAGTACCCTTGAAGGATGAGTTTACCCTACAAGTTCAAAGTGCGCAAAAACGAATTTGTATCTTTTTTCCAGGGCACGTGACAATGACACATTAATGTTAGTCTTATTTTTGCCAACCGGACCTCTCACTTTTCCGCAAAATCAGAGGGCAAAAGTGAGGACTTGTTACGCTCGAATCTAGGTACTCATCAACAAACCAGGTTATGTAATCTCCACAGACCCTAAGACTAGTACTTATACCAATCTAACCCCACTAAGGGACAAGAATCTGTGCTACTACGTGACCATGTGGACAACCATTAACCTGCAGGCCTGCAAGTTATGGTGACTTCAACAGAAACTGGATGGAGACCTTTCCATCTTTACATTAGCTAAGTCTTGAGCACCCACTATACTCGAACTCAGATTAACAGAACATCTCTTTCTTCATGGTGAGATAAAGGGAGAAAACTCCGGCCTAAGGAGGGCCAGACAGTAGCTTTAAGAAAATTCTAAATCGTTTGCATAGTTTAGTCTTGTATACATAAGTAAAGTTTTGTATGTGAAACAGCACAGATGAATTTTTTTTTGAGGGAGAGCTCTTCAAGTTCGGCAAACCAGAATCAGGTCACTTACCTGTTCCCTACGGATGGAAGCAAGAAATAAAAGCAGTCAGTGCCCCCCTGTGTAAAGTATACACGTAGTGGATTGTCAATCACCACAAATTCAGCACTGTTGATGTTTAGATACGCCTTATGAACATCGTTCCTGTAGGCATTTGAGGTGGTGAAACATATCAGTATTCTGCAACATCACACATTGATGTGAAAGCACTAGTCCTTCCCATGGCGACAGGTAGGGTAGCACTGGCCAGGACAAGGCATGTTTAAGATAAGAAAACAAAGAGAAGAATGGCACAGACAGACAGATCACTGAATTGGAGAGAATACGATAGCATAGGAGGAAAGACAAAAGGATAAGACAGAATAGGGGAAGGGCAAGTCGGAAAAAGAGTTTGCTGATGGGCAATTAAGAACCGGGTGAGATAGAACAGGGTGGACCAGGGAAAAGAGGAAAGGATTACATGGCATAGCATAAGACAAGAAAGTTAAACAAAGGAGAGGCAAGGACCGGACAAGTAGGAAAAAGGAGGGTAAGATGAGGCGTGACAGGGCAGAAAGGGAATGGTATTGAAAAGAATAGAAGATACTATAGATAGAATAGGTTAGATGGATAGAATAGGTTAGATAGGATAGGTAAGAGAGGTGCAAAAAAAACAACACACACAAAAAAACAAACCAAAGCAAACAAACAACAAACAAAAACCCAACGTAATGACTCAAACAGATCAGGAGAAATCATCAAAGGATATGATGCATAGTGTCACGGTTCACCCGGTTAGGTGAACAATGACGTAGCATGGGAAGAGGGAGAACCCGCAAGTACCTGACCTCAAGCGCACAAATCAAACACCAGGCAAGAGATAGACAAACCACAACATTTATTCACAATTAAATAGATATTGATGAGAGATGAAGAGGCGGGGCCCTAACTAACTAGATAGAACAGTGATGATACTAAATCTCCCACCCTAACCCAATACAGCACCAGGAGGACCTAAACCCCCAACCTACCCCACACTACTGAAGCCCGCAGGGAAAAGGGAAATGTGTACAATGATAAACACATGAGAAAAAAAAAACAGTCCTTTAAAAAAAAACTATTTGGAAACAACACTAATGACCCGTCGAAGAGAAAAAAAACAACAACAACAACATCAAAACCTCAAAAAAAACAACATATTCAGCCAGTTCACTTCTTTGATACGCCTGTCTGCTCTTGTCTCGATTCGTCTCCTTGGGGCTACCTTGAGTCTAACACCTCTCACCCACAAACCCTCGACTCACGCGCGCCCCCTCACTGCAGTCGCCTCATGATGTCGGGACAGGCGAAGAAGTGCCAACATC
The DNA here is from genome assembly GCA_018398815.1 of Conus ventricosus. Lineage (NCBI taxonomy): Eukaryota > Metazoa > Mollusca > Gastropoda > Neogastropoda > Conidae > Conus > Conus ventricosus. The sequence goes on from CM031609.1 coordinate 87,175,899, forward strand.
ACAATCGGGACCTCCCGGGTCCCAGGGCAGCAGGCTGTGTTGTCTCGGCCAACAGGAGCCAGGTCAGGGCGTGGACGACCAGGAGGTGATGGTGGCAGTTGAAGACCCGGGAAAAAGGCGGAAGGAGAAGGAAAAGGGAAAAGTGCTGCACATCATATAGTGAGAACACCTATACGGCTGGCCGCGGGAAACAAGAAAGGGGGAGGGGGGCGCGAGTGGAAGGCACAATGTGGGGAAGGGAGGCAACATGACACAAGGAGCCCCCTACACCTAACTCTATATATATTCACTGGGCATCCAGGCACAATAAACCATACCTACAAAACTCTACTTATAGAGGACACTGAACTAAAAAAAAAAAAAAAAAAAAAAATTAATCGGAATCACCTTATGAATGGCAGTATTTAAAAGAAAAACTGATGGTTACATTTAAACCTACAAACGTGTAAATACAGAGTTTGAACCGAAAGAAAAACCACTGGCCCTAAACTATCTCAATCAATCAATCAATTTATTTGATTATAGGCCAGCAGACCAAGTATCTATAAGACTGTCTCTGAAACACAATCCATCAAACATCTTTGCAAGAGGGATGATATGAAAATAAAGCACGAAAATGATATCACCAATCGCTCTCCATACAACCCAACAAAACAGACAAGACAAGGGCGCCCGGTCACCATAAGGGAAAAAGGGGGAAGAGGGGGAACACAAGAGACGCCCCCAAAACAACTCCCTCACCAACCAACCTTCCCACAGCCTCGACCATTAGGCGCCAAAAGGTAATGCCGTAAATAAAAATTTACGCTGGAATGTTGAAACAAAAATAAAGAATCCTTGTGAATTTTGAAAATACATGAATGAAAATAAAATAACGATTTCAGCGCAAATGTGGTACGCTAGTCGACACCGAAAATGGGGAGAGAGGAAAAAGGGGAACGAAAGGAAACAGTTCCTGATATGTATGAATTACAATCGCAATAAGTAGGATTCCACTAAAGAGGCTGTGACCGCTTGGAAAACGAACCCCAGAGTCGAATCAAAAAAAAAATGAATGTCAAAATCTGACCAAAAGAAAACGTCTTCAACGTGACCAACGTACCATCCAAATATTAATTTAAGACTTAACACTCACCACAACCACTCGTGCCAGAGAGGACGAAGTCGCCAGGTTACCACGTCTGGGGAGAGAAACAGCCATGCAGACCGACCCTCCAGGAAGATGTTACCCCAGTCTGACCCTCCTGTCCTCTGGCCCTCTCCAGTCTTCTTTAAGTGTTCTTTTTTTTATGTCTTCTTCTCAGGATCTTCCTTCTTCTTCCTTCGCTTCTCCAGACGAAATGATGATGTGGGGGGTAAAAAACAAAAAGATGGTGATAAATGAGCTCCAGCAAGATGACGAGTCCTGCTCCAGTGGGCTGACTGCCCACTCCAGTTGCTATCTAGAATACAGGGACGAGGCCCTCCAACAAAATGATCAATGAATAGAAAAAAACCGAGATGACTCGATCACCCCCCAAATCAGAGTGTCCAAACTCACCCCAAGCCCAACTTTTGTCCACCTTCCAATAGTGACGTAGGCGAGCGAGAAAACTGAGTGAACGCAAATGAATGGGACGCACGTGCAAAGACAGTGCAACAGCGAGGGCTGGGGTGAAATAGCAAGCGACTGCTCAAAAATCAGTCGAGCAGTGTTTGCCCAAGATTTGGCCCCTTTCTAAAAAATGGGCATATAGGATGAAAATAATAGGGACAGAAACCTCCTCGCAAAGGGGGTGGAAACGAAGGGTCACGCTTGACGCGTGACACACCCTCCCCCAAAAAGCGTCGTTTTACTGAAAAACGACCCACCTCAGCCTGAGCTGTTAAGATGGGCTTGCTCCACAGTACAAGCGTGAATAGACAGTCATGGAAGGGTGGTAAAAGTTTCGTGCCCTGACTCACGATACATAGGTCGCACCAGGGTATGGTTATAGTGCCCAGGTTCACTTTACACAGAAGTCGTACCAGGGTAGGGTTATAGTGCCCAGGTTCACTTTGCACAGAAGTCGTACCAGGGTAGGGTCACAGTGCCCTGGCTCATTTTTTTTTTTTTTTGGTCTGGGGAAACACCAATGGGACATGCGACTAAGGTAGTCTGCCTCCACATTGCCTGGACCACTGGTGTGTTGGAACGTGAACGCATAGCTCTGCAGCGTCGGTTGTAGAGTCTCCGGTACCTTTCCCTGGCATTACGTAGGTGCTGCTGAGCCAGCTCACATGTTTCAAACACCCTATTTCTGAGGTCGATAACATAGCTGGACTCCTCTTTGACCACAGGGTCAGTCTCCTTCTGTGTCCAAAGCTGTTTGTAGAATAGCTATAGGTCCTTGACGGTTCTTCCATAGAGGAGCTCAAATGGGGAGAACCGCATGCTCTCTTGAGGGACCTCTCTGTATGCGAACAAGACGGCAGGGATGAACGGTCCCACTCCTTTGGCTGCTCCCGGCACAGGCGTCGTAACATCTGTTTGAGCGTGGCGTTGAACCTCTCCACGAGTCCATTAGCTTGCGCGTGATACGGGGAGGTGGTCTGACCATGAATGGAAAGCAGCTGGTAGACCTGGTTCATGGTGTCAGACATGAACTGTGTGCCCTGGTCCGACAGCACCTTGTCCGGAATCCCTGTTCTGGTCCACATTGCCACAGGGCATCCGCCACTGTTGCCGCATCGATGTTGCGCAGAGGGATGGCGGCGGGGTAGCGAGTGGCATAGTCAACCTGGACCAGAATGTTACGGTGACCACGAACCGAAGGAGGTGAGATAGGACCTACAAGGTCGACACCCCACCTTAGAAAGGGTTCACCCACTAGGGGCACAGTGCCCAGAGGCACCCTTGTGTTTCTTCCCTTGGGTGGTCATCCGCTGGACACGTCACATGACCGGCAGTATGCTTTGATATCGCGATTCATGCCAGGCCGTAGAACTCCTGTTGAATCCGTTCTTGCGTCCTCTTTACGCCATGTGCCCCGCCATGGGCGAGTCATGGCCAACTCGCAAGACGTGGGAGTAAGTCCCTTGGGTACGACTAACTGCCGACCTGAGTACTCTGGTTGGAGTACTGGCGGTAGAGCATCCCATCATGCTCCACAATAGGGTGCGTCCGGTGCGGCCGTTCTTAGAAGGCCGACCCACAAGCTCTCGAAGTGCCTTGACTGATGCGTCCCTATACTGCAACCTCTTGACAGTTTCGGGACTGATCTGGGTTGCCAAGGCGTCCACAGGGGGTTGGTGTATGGGCCGAAGCTCTTCATCACCCTTCCTGGCCATATTCCGGTGTGACAGCAGCCACAAAATACCCGCTCGGGTAAATCTGTGGACATGCGACGTGCTCTCCCCCAGCGAAGTGTACATCAGTTCCCCAGGAGCAAGGAGTATGCGGGATCCTTAAGGGCTACGGCCCAGACCTTTCCCTCAAAGTATGGGGTGCTCATGGGGATGAGGTACGTGGGCCTTTTTGAGGCAAATCCAGCCTCTATGCCGGCCACCTCACAATCAGGGCCCCGCTGTACCCCAGGCGGAACGACGGCCTGATCCACAAACACAGCAGTGGCTCCTGAGTCGCGGATGGTGTCGACAACCTGTGCCCCAACCACCGAGAGGAACACAGGGCTGTGACCCATTGCGCTGGTGTGACCAAAGAAGACCCGGGCATTCCCTGGTCCACGATCGCCCTGAGGCACGGTAGGCGGACCTCGTGCTCTGGGACACTCTCGCCGAAAATGCCCTGGTTGCCCACAGTTGAAACACTGAGGAGCAACAGCTGGCGGCGGTCGAGGGGGCACCTGACCTCTGAGCTGAGGGCCAGGAGCAGCAGGTGCTGGGGGTGTGGCATCCGGTCTTCCACAACCGACTGTGCAGGATTTCTGTCCGTCCTCCTAAGGGCCCTCCTGGCCTCGGCGAAGGATTCGGCAATCTCTATGGCACTGGCAAAGGTCTTGGGGTCAAGCTCGGTGAGACGCAATCTCAGCTCTGGTGTTTACCACATTCATAAGCTGTTCCACCAACACCAAGTCCTCAGAGGCATGTCGGACAACTCCACCCAATGTCTAAGGGACCCTCGCAGCCGCTCACCATATTGAAGAAATGTCTCCTCCGCAAGTTTCTTCATATGTCCGGAGTTGACGCCGGTATGATTCCGCAGTGAGATGAAATCGTTTGCGGAGAGCCGCCCTCAATTCTTCATAAGTCGGGTTCTCCCCAAGATTTAATATGGCTTCCCTCGCTCTACCCGTCAGTCCACTGGAGAGGTACAAAAACTTGTGCTGATCTGACAAATGATAGCTGTTTGCCACAGAGTCGAAGTGCTCTAGGAACACGTCAATGTCCTCTCCAGGACGCAGCTCTGGCAACCGCAGAGACGGAGGGCAGGACGGATGGCTCCTCCCCTCACTCGGTTCCTATCTGGGACTGGAGGCAGCAGAGCCTGGTAGAGGGCGTTTATTTCCTCTCTCCGTCTCTGGTCTCTCTTCTCCTCTTCCTCTCTATATCTCTGTTCTCTCCTTTCCTCCTCCTCCCTACGTCTCAGTTCTTTTTCTTCCTTTTCTTCCTTACGCTGTTGTTCTTTCCTTTCCTCTTCTTCCTTACGCTTTTGTTCTTTCCTTTCCTCTTCTTCCTTACGCTTTTGTTCTTTCCTTTCCTCTTCTTCCCTACGTTTTGTTCTTTCCTTTCCCTTCTTCCTTACGCTTTGTTCTTTCCTTTCCTCTTCTTCCTTACGCTTTTGTTCTTTCCTTTCCTCTTCTTCCTTACGCTTTTGTTCTTCCTTTCCTCTTCTTCCTTACGTTTTTGTTCTTTCCTTTCCTCTTCTTCCCTACGTTTTTGTTCTTTCCTTTCCTCTTCTTCCCTACGTTGTCTCTCCTAAATCCAGTCTTTCCTCCCTACGTTGCCCCTCCATCATAAGAAGAAGAGTCCCTAGGTCAGACTGTACTGGCCCCGGAGCGGAAATCTTGGTATCGGAAGTCTTGGTGTCGGAAGAGGAACCCCACATGTCGCTAACCCAGCGGTGGACTTGAGACCGAGAGGGTGCGCTCAAAGGAGGACCCGTCTTTGGATAGTCACTCGTTGGCGTCTCCCAACCCTGGGAACTCGCAACAGATGACAGCGTAGTCTTAGCTTTCACAGAAGTTGCAGCTCCCGAGTAAGTATGCGATACCGTGGTAGGCGTACTGATAGCTACAGTGGAGACCTGGGGATCGGCCAATAAGTCCCACATTCGGCTTTGACTACGGGTGACTCGTTTGTCTCCTCCGGTCGCCATCCTGACTACGAGATCTCTTCCCGCCTAAATCCCTCCTGGAAGTAATTCACTTTCCCCTGCTGGGAAGGAAGACAAAACGCCGCCTCCAATGGCCCCAACGGGGAAATGAAACTGACAGGGCTCAAAAGATGGGCAATCCAAGTCGAATGGACCAACAAATTGGAGGTCGAGGGCGCTTCGCAGTCAGATACCCGGTTCACACTCAAGGATGTATGTACGACTATGATCACCCAGAACAACTCGAGACCTCCCTTCGGTACGTGATGGGCTGGAACCCGTCCCACACAAAGATGCGGAAACGCACGCAACCTCTACATCTTGACCACGACTCGTCTCCTGAAACGACTGACTGGTTAATCCCTGCACGCTTAACAAAGCGTGCAACACGCCACTCCCACACAGCGCGGGAGCAACAAATCAAAAATTTTTCCTCCTCTTTTTTTTTCCACCACGCAATACGCGACCACCCTACCGGCTGCAAATTGTCTTAATAAACAAACCTTTTTTTTACCTTTTAAACTAAAAAAAATAATTGGCCAACGCCCTGACGTATGCAAACAAGATAACTGTCTATAACTATTACAAAGTAATAAAATCCAAAACGTTTTTTTTTCGAAAACTCACCTTCACAGGTCAGAGGTCTGTCTCTCCTCGTATCAGCAAGATATCATCCAACAGCTCCTAGTGTTTCTAAACAGACCAGGTCTGGGAAACACAACCAGAAACCATGTGTGGTTCCACAAAGAGGAAAGCCAGGCTCTCCAAAGTCTCATGGTAACACCCTCACCTTGGTAGAGACCTCTGACCGACCCTAGACCAGCACAAATACTGGCACCGCAGACCTACCCTGGAAAAACAAAACCTAACCTACAAGAGAAAGTCCCTATCCTAATCTAAACAACGGGCGCGCCGAAGTCGAGCCTGGAGTAGGTCAATGCTGACAAGGGATAAGGGTCTCCCGTCTCACCCCAATTCCCGAACCCACCACAGGATCCCGGGCAACCCCAAGAAGGCCCCCTACACACTAAGGCCTACCTCCAACCACCCACACAACAATTAAGACAGACAGATGCCCGGAGTTGACTTGCCCGCGAGTCAAACTGGGGCAGGTTCACCCAAATCCCGGACGAGCCCCCAAGATGTCACGGTTCACCCGGTTAAGGTGAACAATGACGTAGCATGGGAAGAGGGAGAACCCGCAAGTACCTGACCTCAAGCGCACAAATCAAACACCAGGCAAGAGATAGACAAACCACAACATTTTATTCACATTAAATAGATATTGATGAGAGATGAAGAGGCGGGGCCCTAACTAACTAGATAGAACAGTGATGATACTAAATCTCCCACCCTAACCAATACAGCACCCAGGAGGACCTAAACCCCCAACCTACCCCACACTCTACTGAAGCCCGCAGGGAAAAGGGAAATGTGTACAATGATAAACACATGAAGAAAAAAAAACAGTCCTTTAAAAAAAAACTATTTGGAAACAACACTAATGACCCGTCGAAGAGAAAAAAAAACAACACAACAACATCAAACCTCAAAAAAAACAACATATTCAGCCAGTTCACTTCTTTGATACGCTGTCTGCTCTTGTCTCGATTCGTCTCCTTGGGGCTACCTTGGTCTAACACCTCTCACCCACAAACCCTCGACTCACGCGCGCCCCCTCACTGCAGTCGCCTCATGATGTCGGGACAGGCGAAGAAGTGCCAACATCACATCGGGACCTCCCGGGTCCCAGGGCAGCAGGCTGTGTTGTCTCGGCCAACAGGAGCCAGGTCAGGGCGTGGACGACCAGGAGGTGAGGTGGCAGTTGAAGACCCGGGAAAAAGGCGGAAGGAGAAGGAAAAGGGAAAAGTGCTGCACATCATATAGTGAGAACACCTATACGGGCTGGCCGGCGGGAAACAAGAAAGGGGGAGGGGGGCGCGAGTGAAGGCAAATGTGGGGAAGGGAGGCAACATGACACAAGGAGCCCCCTACACCTAACTCTATATATATTCACTGGGCATCCAGGCACAATAAACCATACCTACAAAACTCTACTTATAGAGGACACTGAACTAAAAAAAAAAAAAAAAAAAAAAATTAATCGGAATCACCTTATGAATGGCAGTATTTAAAAGAAAAACTGATGGTTACATTTAAACCTACAAACGTGTAAATACAGAGTTTGAACCGAAAGAAAAACCACTGGCCCCTAAACTATCTCAATCAATCAATCAATTATTTGATTATAGGCCAGCAGACCAAGTAGTCTATAAGACTGCTCTGAAACACAATCCATCAAACACTTTGCAAGAGGGATGATATGAAAATAAAGCACGAAAATGATATCACCAATCGCTCTCCATACAACCCAACAAAACAGACAAGGGCGCCCGGTCACCATAAGGGAAAAAGGGGGAAGAGGGGGAAACACAAGAGACGCCCCCCAAAACAACTCCTCACCAACCAACCTTCCCCCAGCCTCGACCATTAGGCGCCAAAAGGTAATGCCGTAAATAAAAATTTACGCTGGAATGTTGAAACAAAAATAAAGAATCCTTGTGAATTTTGAAAATACAATGAATGAAAATAAATAACGATTTCAGCGCAAAATGTGGTACGCTAGTCGACACCGAAATGGGGAGAGAGGAAAAAGGGGAACGAAAGGAAACAGTTCCTGATATGTATGAATTACAACTCGCAATAAGTAGGATTCCACTAAAGAGGCTGTGACCGCTTGGAAACGAAACCCCAGAGTCGAATCAAAAAAAAAATGAATGTCAAATCTGACCAAAAGAAAACGTCTTCAACGTGACCAACGTACCACCAAATATTAATTTAAGACTTAACACTCACCACAACCACTCGTGCCAGAGAGGACGAAGTCGCCAGGTTACCACGTCTGGGGAGAGAAAACAGCATGCAGACCGACCCTCCAGGAAAGTTGTCACCCCAGTCTGACCCTCCTGTCCTCTGGCCCTCTCCAGTCTTCTTTAAGTGTTCTTTTTTTATGTCTTCTTCTCAGGATCTTTCTTCTTCTTCCTTCGCTTCTCCAGACGAAATGATGATGTGGGGGGTAAAAAACAAAAAGATGGTGATAATGAGCTCCAGCAAGATGACGAGTCCTGCTCCGTGGCTGACTGCCCACTCCAGTTGTTATCTAGAATACAGGGACGAGGCCCTCTCCAACAAAATGATCAATGAATAGAAAAAACCGAGATGACTCGATCACACCCCCAAATCAGAGTGTCAAACTCCACCCCAAGCCCAACTTTTGTCCACCTTCCAATTAGTGACGTAGGCGAGCGAGAAAACTGAGTGAACGCAAATGAATGGGACGCACGTGCAAAGACAGTGCACAGCGAGGGCTGGGGTGAAATAGCAAGCGGCTGCTCAAAAATCAGTCGAGCAGTGTTTGCCCCAAGATTTGGTCCCTTCTAAAAAAATGGGCATATAGGATGAAAATAATAGGGACAGAAACCTCCTCGCAAGGGGGTGGGAAACGAAGGGTCACGCTTGACGCGTGACACATAGATTGGGGTGAAGGTAAGATAGAAGAGGATAGGGGAAAGGATACGATGCATAGATTGGGGTGAAGGTAAGATAGAAGAGATAGGGGAAAGGATACGATGCATAGATTGGGGTGAAGGTAAGATAGAAGAAGATAGGGGAAAGGATATGACAGAATAGGGTAGATTGTTTCCGTTGGGATGACATAACAATGGGTAAGGTACTCTGATGGGACAGGGTAATTTTAAATGGGGTAATAGTAACCTTGGTAGGATAGCCAGTGAAACAGGAGAAGATAGGGTCAAGTGGGATAGCATAGAAAAGTGTAGGACAGAGTGTATTAGTTTATGTAGGGAAGGTTAATATAATGTTTTCCAACTTACAGCAAATGGGCAGCCAAGAGTCAAAAACAGTGCCGGCCCTCTAGAAATGTAAGGCGTTCAGGGCCAAAAGACTTGCGTGAGGGGTGTTCTGCATAAGAAGACTTCTGCTTCCAAGCTCTCCCTAAAAGTTTCTTCCTACGGGGCCAGGACAGGATAGCTCAGGATTGCATTTGTTTGAATAGCTTACGATATGGTAGCGTTTGGCAAGACAGCATACGGAAGGCTAGCAAATTGTTAGGATGAGTTAGTGTGGTGTAGGAAAGCATTTGGAACAGAAGGACAAACAACGTGGGACAGAGCAGGGTAGGAAATGAAAGGATAATATGTCTCAGGAAAGGTTAAAACAGTACAGAATGGTGCCTATGAACAATAAAGTTTTTATGGCATAGGATAGGATAGAATGCAATACTATAGAAAAGAATGGAAAGGGAAGCATTGATATCACTACAGTGATTTCATCCAGAGAAGACGAGACACGTCATGTGCTGGAAAGGCTGGACGACATAGTTGCCTCATCCAGAATGAAGTTCAAGCCAAAGAAATCACGGAGTCTCTCACTGAAGAAAGGAAAAGTGGCCGAATCTGTGGTCTTCAGTTTTGCGAACCAGACCATTCCAACAGTCAACAGAAGAGCCAGTCAAAAGCCTTGGAAGATGGTATGATGATACGCTGAAAGACACACAAAGAGCAAACGAAACCAAACAGATGTCGGAAGAAGGCTTGGAGACCATTGACCAGTGTGGGCTCCCTGTCAAATACAAGGTCTGGTGTCTGCAGTTCATGCTGATACCAAAGCTTCTATGGCCTCTGATGATATACGACATCTGCACCAGCATAGTGGAGGCAATGGAACCCAAAAATCAACAAGTTAAACACGGAAATGGCTTGATGTCCCCCCCTGACTCACTGACATAGCGCTGTACTGTCGCCAAGCAAAGCTGAAACTAGCACTGAATCCATCCTGGAAGAATACAAAGCAGGAAAGATCAGACTTCAAAGCATGATGGAGGACTCAGGAGACAAGGTGGTAGAAGCAATCAAGCCCAGCTGAAGACAGGCAGAAAATGGAAAGTTCAAGAGGCGATGGATTCTGCAAAAGAAAGTCTCAAGATCAGAGAAAAACAGGACACACACAGACCAACAGACAAGGACTGGGGTGACCAAAACTGAATGGTGGTCAAAGGCCAAAGGAAAAGCCAAAAGAGACATGATGATTCAGGAGATAGAAAAGAAGAAGACCAAAAAAGCCTCCAAAAAGCAGTCCAGCAGAGCCAGCAAGGGCAATGGACAACGTGGGAGAATGCACTCCAAAGAAGTCTCACTTGGAATGACATTTGGCACATGGCCCCTCTCAGGATCAGCTTCATTCTCAGATCTGCATATAACCTTCTGCCCTCAAATGCAAACCTGGTGAAGTGGGGGAAAACAGACGATCCTGCATGCCCCCTTTGCCCTGAAAAACAAACAGTGGAGCATGTCCTAAACTCATGCAAAGTAGCCCTGGCTCAAGGAAGGTACACATCGAGGCACAACCATGTGCTCAAAGAGATTGTACAAGTAGTCTGGGCTAGTACCCAAAACCACAAAAGGGAAAATCTGGACTCCAAAAGCACCCGCAACATTCTTCACGGCAGGGGGCGGCAAATCATGGCCAAGAACAACAGTGCCACTCGGAACATGCAGGCAGAGTCTGCTGGGGCGGGGCAGATGACTGGGAGTGCACTGCAGACCTCCCAGCAAACTCTGCCACAAGTCTGACACAATTGGGCTGCAGCACTGAAGATAAGGAGGTGACCTGGACCTTCGAACACACAGTTTTTCTCTGAGCCTCTGCTATTCTGTACTACTCAAAGGAAGCAGCACCTCAGTTGATTCGAACTCGCCATATTGGGGTGGTTTAGTGGCACTAGTTTTCATGTGTCGGGGCCAATGCCGAAGCTTTCGGTGTGATCATAAAGCGCTTTTTCTGATCACACAGTGAATGCTTGCCCTACGCCAGCGAACCATAGTGTAGTCTCTTAGAAAGATGCCTATTAGACACTCGAACAGGTTGGCCCGCTTATCTGCCTTGTAGTCTTCTCAGCAGATTAACTCAGACAAAACCATTCTTATAATGTGCCTTCCAAGTGATCTTACGTAGCGTTTTAAGACATTTCATGTTGTAACCCCGCGTGCTTAATGGTATGGCGCTCATAGATTGTCTTAGACTCACAGGCGTATCATACTGTGGGCAGTGCAAACAGTCCCGTACACCTTCAGTTTTGTAGCGAACCTTACACCTTTCCTCTCCCCCAATTCCTCGCGTCGACTCATCGTCAATGTTACCAAATCTGGAGAGTTTGCTGTCAAGCACTGTGGAACATTTATGATCATTCAGCGTTTGACAACGATTTCTGGTTCCACCCAAAGTTTTTGAAACACAGGATTCCTGTCTTCCTGGTATTAATCGTGAGTCTGACGCCTCATAAGCAGCTCAGGAGACGTCCATGTTTTGCTGCCTCAGTGGCAACACTGAGTGTACAGTCATCCGCAACAAGAAGTCACACGGTGTCTGCTAGTCTTCCACCTGGTTTTGGCCTGGAACTTTGCATGTGAAGCTTGCTCCAGTCTCGACCTTGATATCATTTTCATTATCATGAAGAGCGTCTAACAGTATGGCTAAACTGATATTAAGCCGAACAGTGTGGATGCCAAGATACAGCCATGTCTGGTAGTCTGTGTCTATTCCAGCATGGGAGCCGTCGAGACCAAACTATGACTTTTCATTTGTCATGGCTGCTGCAATGCCCCAAGTCTTCATAAAGCTTGTCTGTGACATCATTTGGCTTTGTCATGCTGAAAACACCTGTATGGATGATAGTGGCAGGGTGCCATCCTCTAAGGGAAAAAGGCAATGTCAGAATGGCTTCGACTGGCCAGATGAACCTGGTGAGGGTAGCTGACAGGTCTGGTCCACCTGGTGAACTAGGGTCTGTCTATCTATGCAAAGTCTGCACAGCATAAAGAATCTGCTGGCTCAGCAGGGCAGACAGGCGACGCCTGGGAAAGCTAACAGACCATAGTGAAACAAAGGTGAGACTGTTGGCCTTCCACTGCATCCTGACCTACCTCCAACTATCTTGACCACGTCTTGCCACTGGGTAGATAAAGATATGCTGGGACGACAGAGTGACGTAACCACATGTGGAACTCACCTTCACTTAAAGGCAAAATATCACCCGACCCCAATCCCAATGTCCAATCCTATGGCAATGGGCAAGTGTGAAACAAGCGGTTACAGATACACTTGTGATGTAGCCACAAATCCACTCACAGGCAGCGCAGGGTAAAGGATTCTCACTGCTGGACCAAAGCAGTATGGCGTTTCATAGCCCCTGAGGTATCTAATCGATCTACTCATCTCCATTGGATCAAGAAGGTGCCAGAAAAGGTGCCTCATGCACTGCTTGCCTCACATTACCCTTAGGATCAGATGGAGCAGGATAGGATAGAGTAATAAAACAAAGAGAATGTTACGATGAATGAATGAATGAATGAACCTTCTGTTTAACGTGCTTTACCCTTAGGATCAGATGGAGGAGGATAAGACAGAGTAATAAAGCAAAGAAAATGTTACGATGAATGAATGAATGAATCTCCTGGTTAACGTGTTTTCACCATAATTAGCGATATTACACGGGAAAAAGGGTTCACAGACACACACACACACACACACACACACACACACACACACACACACACACACACACACACACACACACACACACACACACACACACACACACACACACAACACATACACACTGATAACATTGAAATATACGCACACATGCAGCCTCGCCTACTTAGATATATACGAGTACACTACAATAGCTTACACTATTAGATAACTGCAAAATTGAAAACCAACTTATAGTAGAAGGCTAATAGTACTATTCAATATACTTCGTAAGTTATTGATTGTTTAATACAGAATCAGCAGACAGTCTATTGTCTTAAACGCATTCCTTATATAAAAAAATAACATTCATAATAATTATGGCAGTTCAAAAGAATGTGTGGAATTGAAATAAAGCCACCACACACACACTGAACATTCTCAGAATGTTTTATTTTCCAAGCATCGATCCTCATTCTATGTAATAAACTAACAATATGCCGTGGTCCAGAAAGAAAGGTTTTAAAACGACCAGTCTGAGTTCTACTTCTACAATTCGAATATACTACTCTTTCAATTACATTGCACATTTCATTCACTGATAATGGAACTGATAACGAGATAGCATCACTTAAATTTCGGGCACCCACTTTTACACTTCTAAGTGCCAATTCGTTTATACTCATTCCACAATGAGAGGGAACCTAAAAAAACTTGACACAAGAACCCTCCATTATAAGGCAATGAATGAAATACTCTATCTTAAAGATGATTTCATTTTGTTCTTCGTTTGATTCACTCCTACTTGCATTCAATACTGATTTTTGTATCAACACAAAATACGATGTCGAAAATAACCATGGATATACTGATAATATGCTGTAATTCCATGACTAGTGCAATTAATTCCACTGCTGATATTGAATAGCTTGTCCTAAGTAGAAGGACTTTGTACATTTAGATTAGAATTACAAAACTGGCTGCCATCTTCACTTACTGAACCATCTGTTGCAACTTTCAGGTCAATGGGGGCATTTTTCAGACATTCGAGTTTTGACAGTTGTTGCCAACACATAGGGACTTTGATAGAAGACAGTCAATATCAAAATGTGCTTTCTTCAGTTCCCATTTTGGAAGACGTGTAAAAGATATATATTTTTTTCAGCCTCAGGCGGTTTTGTAGCCATTGAGTTACAAAGATCAGATGTGTATCTTGCTATTATTAATAAAAATGACACTGTTGAATCTCTTTGGAAACAGTTTGTCTGACGTTACGTTAAGTTCAGCAGTTGCATTGTTATCAACAGCTGAAGCTCTAATCAAGTATTTAGTACAAGGCAATTTTCTATTGTCATCTAATGGCAAAATTCCAGCTTCTCTCTATATTTTTCATTGGAAACATTCGCAGGTACGCCAAGTGCCAGTTTTATAGCTCTGCTGTCTAAAGTCTAAAGCTTTTAAGATATGTACTTGGTGCTGAGAAATATACTTCCTGACCATAAGTTAATTTACTTCATACAAAAGATGTGGCAAGACGAATAAGAGTGGCAATGTCTTGGCCCCACTCGTACTGACTAATGATCTTCCAAAAATTAAAACTTTTCCCTGCCTTTGACAAAATGTCGGGATAGGATCAGACAAAGTGGAATACAAAAGCCTAGATAGTTTGGGCTTGACAGCTACGTCTTATGACCCACCGATATAGTTTAGGCTTGACAGACAGATAGAGTGACTAGCTACGTCTGATGACCCACCGATATAGTTTAGGCTTGACAGACAGATAGAGTGACCAGCTACGTCTGATGACCCACCGATATAGTTTAGGCTTGACAGACAGATAGAGTGACCAGCTACGTCTGATGACCCACCGATATAGTTTAGGCTTGACAGACAGATAGAGTGACTAGCTACGTCTGATGACCCACCGATATAGTTTAGGCTTGACAGACAGATAGAGTGACTAGCTACGTTTGATGACCCACCAATATAGTTAGGCTTGACAGACAGATAGAGTGACCAGCTACGTCTGATGACCCACCGATATAGTTTAGGCTTGACAGACAGATAGAGTGACTAGCTACTTCTGGTAACCTACCTTCAAAAGATTTTCCATCTATTATTGGGGAAGTGAAGGTCAGGGGCAAGGCTTTGGATCTGTACATGAGCACAAGATTGAAAGTCATACAGCAACAGGTTACACTCATTCTTTGAAAGCTACTAGGATAGGGACAACGATAATGACGGTGATGGTAAAGATAAGGTAGGAACGATGAAGTCGATGATGATGGTAACTATAATTGTAACAACGACGACGATGACCGACATATTGGTGGTGATAATGCTGTTGCTGCTGCTGCTGCTGTGATGATGATACTGACGAATGTGACAACAGTGTTGATGATGGTCATGACTAAGACAAAGGCAATGTTGATGGTAACGACGACAACATCCACTTTAGTGACAATGACGACGACGTTGTCAACGACAATGATGACGATGATGATCATACTGCTGCTGTTGCTGCCGCTACTGCTGCTGCTGATAATGTCAATGACAACGACGACGACGATGTCGACAACGTTGACAACAACCACAATGACAACATGACGGTGGTTTAGACTGCTTCGATTATGACAACAGTGGGGACAATGATGATGACGATGGCCATGACAAGGACAAAGACGATGCAGGGTGGTCTTTGAATTTTTCATCTGCAGACCATTAAGAGCGTACACTATTCATGTTCTTCCCTGTCATGTCAGAGAACCAAATGCATAATACCCCTATCCCAGAGAGACTGGAATATGTGGTGGATGTGTGCAACAGTGTATTTATTTCTTGGTTACCCTTTGTGGATGAAAACATGTTTTGTTGGAGAGTTAGTTTCCCTATTACCTCCCTTGATTGATGAATCTCGATTTTTGTTTTTTGTGTGTGTAAACTCTTTAAAATACAAATACCTCAGAACCTACACAGTTGTACATTTGTCACCGAAGTCACAAAATTAGTGTATCTTATTCGGTACAATCATACTGGGCTGAAAAGCCCATATTTTCTCTAAACTGGTATTCTGTACAATTAATCTTGGCACCATTTTCAACTGTCCGGCAAACAATCCTAGAATAATTCTTGATTTCACAAAAAGTCTGAGAAAACCCGAAGAATCCGAAAATGCACATTGAAAGTAAAGTCCATAAGTTCTCATTTCATATATCTCATGCTTAGGATCTTTCCACACAGGCTTGCGACTATACTAAGTGACTGACGGCGCTGGCTTCTTTGAGCAAGTCACCTTCTTTGTCCATTGTTGGAGTTTTGATCTAAATTGTCGTTTTAACGAAATTTGGACCTCCTTAATCTTTGTAATGACTCCATTTCTATCATAGATACAACTGAAAATGTATGAAAAATATCGTCCAATTGACCATTTCATCAGAGTAACATTTTATCGTATCAAAAGCACGCACTGACGGCCCAGTGAAGAGAAATGTCAGTTGTGTTTTCTACCAATTTTCAAAAACAAAGTTCTCTGCTTAGACACCATCTTAGATAATGAAGTTTATATGTATGAAAAGAGTGAAGTGGCAGCTATTCGTTCGTTACAAACTTATTTCACGCTCTTTAGTGTTTCTTATCAAAATAATGAAAAATATGACACAAACACGTTAAACGTGGGTCCACTCAGGAATATTAATCGGCAATAATTTAACACAGCAACAAAATTGTCGAATGTGACTTACTGCATTTTATTCCTTGGGTTCTGAGGTTTTAAACAATAGTAAATATGTGTTAATAGTTTGAACGGACGGCGAGCCAGACAACACTGAAGCTGCGATAGAAAGCACACATTTTTGTCGGTTCCGGCCTTGCAAGGCCCGTTTTGCCTGCGGTGCTGTGTTGCTGGTTTTGCGGTCCGGCTCGCCCTATATATTTGGGGCGCTGCGTGACTGAGCTCAGGGTGTGAAGCAGGAGACGAGGGAAGAGAGAGAGAGAGAGAGAGAGAGAGAAGAGAGAGAGAGAGTGCTCCGAGAATGCAGAGAGCGTGTTGAGAGAAAGAGAGTGCTCCTAGGGCAGTGTTCCCTGGTGTGAGCGACTGGCACGGGAGGAGAATAAAAGGGAGTTCTACACCTCGTCCTCCGTGTCTTCTTGACTGGCTGCTGTCCTTGGCTCCCACATATTACAATCTGCCTGTCTTCACCTGCACATCCCTTAGCCCTCCACACCATCACAGATGTATGGACGTGCATATATGTCTATGGATACAAGGATACTTGTGGTGTGTTGAACTGACTTTTACATAATTATGTATATTCACTTAAGCAATACCTTTATATTCCCCCTACCTGGACAAACTTGCGAGCCTGCTATGATAAGATAGTACCATAGTACGGTGCTGACCATCCCTGAAAGGCAGTTATTTTATGTCTCCTATGTATTCCTTTTAGTTCGTAAGTCACTTGTGCAGTCAAAAATCATGTTTCTATGGGTGTTGCTACCAAATCCACCTGACAGGTTTTGTAATGAAATTAAAAATTACTATGGAATAAAAGGAAAGATAGAATGAATAGGAAAACATCTGTAAAGAGTATCAAGTCCGGGGATAGAGGTATACCCAACATCAAGAAATACCTGAATGCATCAACATTGACATGGGTTCATAAAATACAATCAAGGAACCACAGATTGAAAGACCGCTTGTGTCTTCAGTATCCAAATATTGCCACAGTTGAAAACTTAGGGTCTGATTTGCCCGAACAAAATTGTGCAAATCCACGTTGAAAAGATGTATCTAAAGCACATAAAGATTCTGGAGAAGAAAATCATGTCAAAACTATTGAAGAATTCTATTCTGAATCCAGTATTTTGTAACTGTCACATTTAAGTAGGGAAAAAGTCGGTTTATCACAAAAACTGGATCAGAGAAATATGTTCAATTTTTCGGAAATTTGCGGGATGATAATGGCAACTTTTAAACGTTCCAGTCTTTCACTGAAAAGTATGGCTTGTTGAGTGATCTTGTCGCTTATCATGGGCTCATATGTGCTATTAGAAATTACGCAAGAGACGTAGGACTGGACTATACTACAAGACCTTGAATTATTCAAACAGATTATAGATAACTATTTCTTCAGCTCCTTGAGGAGCGAACTATTATTATGACGTCTTAATCCAAGATACAACTGAATCCAGATTTTGTGGCAAGTGGGGAGAAACACTTTGTACTGATCCAGATGTTGTGGCAAGTGGGGAGAAACACTTTGTACTGATCCAGATGTTGTGGCAAGTGGGGAGAAACACTTTGTACTGATCCAGATGTTGTCGCAAGTGGGGAGAAACACTTTGTACTGATCCAGATGTTGTGGCAAGTGGGGAGAAACACTTTGTACTGATCCAGATGTTGTGGCAAGTGGGGAGAAACACTTTGTACTGATCCAGATGTTGTGGCAAGTGGGGAGAAACACTTTGTACTGATCCAGATGTTGTGGCAGTGGGGAGAAACACTTGTATGATCCAGATGTTGTGGCAAGTGGGGAGAAACACTTTGTACTGATCCAGATGTTGTGGCAGGTGGGGAGAAACACTTTGTACTGATCCAGATGTTGTGGCAAGTGGGGAGAAACACTTTGTACTGATCCAGATGCTGTGGCAAGTGGGGAGAAATACTTTGTACTGATCCAGATTTTTGTGCAAGTGGGAAACACTTTGTACTGATCCAGAGTGTGGCAATG
>CM031609.1:87201971-87222157 GCA_018398815.1 Conus ventricosus
GCTTAAAAATGCTCATACCATGTGTCCGGGAGATATTATTTTTTGGATGTCTTCTTTTGAATGAAACACTTTTGATAGTTTTCCCCGAACTCCTGCTGTGACGGAAGAGATCTAATCATAAACATCTAGCAAATTTCTATTGAATGTTTTCTTTTTCTGCTTCAAAAGGTTTTTATACTCTCTGCAATAACATACTCAACTCTGTCACCATCGTCTAGAGTACGAAGCCAATACTCCCCAGTAATTTTAGCGCTTTTCCCTTTTTTTTACCAAACAGACCCTAAACAAACCAATCATCCTTCTTAGCACAGTTCCCTTTTGCACATATTTTTTTCATACATTCAGCACTGGTTTTGATACAAACATTAAACACCTTTAAGGCTTTATTTACATCAACATTTATCAATCCGAAAGCCTCATTAAATTTTGAGCACATTTCCGCTTTGCACAAATTGTCTCTGAAAAAACAAGGCATAGTCATCATTCCACACAAACTTATCGCAGACAGTGGCCTCAACAGTCTCCATAGTTTTATCGTCATTTTCTGTTGATAAGTAATGTGAAATTCAAGAGGTAAATGATCAGATTCGATCCGTTCAGAAACAAACAAATAACACAAATCACAAAAATAGGAGAAAAAGTCTTTAGATACTAGGAAATAATCATTTACACTGCTTCCGCTGTCTGTATGTATGTATAGCAGCCATGGCGGTCGCCCTGACTACACCATTCATTATATACAAATCAAAAGAAACACATTGATTTAGCAATAACTTATTATAATTAGAAATAGAGTTTGTTACTTACCGCCAATGACATTGACAACACAAAGCACATGACAAGACACGATGCATTTCAAACCTCTTGGGTCTTCTTCAGGCGAAAAAATAAATCACATTTAACATTTGGGACAGTACAAACAAAGAACGAAAAAAATGACTCATCTGTTGTTGTCCATGTGTGGGGAGAATAGCCGCTAGGGGAAATGACAAGGGGGATTATGGGAGAGGAAAAGGAGGGGGGGGGGGGGGTTGCGAAGGGGGAAGGGTGTGTGTGTGATACGATAGGGTTGCGTCTAGTTTATTGGGGTGGTGTGATATCTTTGTGACGGTTGTGGTAATGGTGGATTGATAATAATGGTAAGGGGGGGAAATGGGGGGGGGAATGGGGGGGGGGGGGGGGGGGGAATTAAAAAAAAAAAAATAATTTAAAAAAAAGGTTTTGGTGAATAAAATAAATGATTTCGCTTGGTGATGAAAGAGGTGGTGGTAGTTATGCGTGGGTAGTTGTGAAAGTGTGTGGGTAATGTTAATAAGGGAGGGAAGGGGATGGAAGATAAATGGGTGATAAGGTATGATTGGGGGGGGGGGGTTGAGGTTGAAAAAAGGGGGGCTGGGGGGGATGGGGGGAGGAGGGTAATGTGTTTGTGGGTGTGGGGGGGGGGGGGGGGGAGGGTGGCAAGAGAAGGAGAGCTCATATCTCTTCATCCACTATGGGGTGGGGGGGTGGGGTGGGAGGTTCATATAAATGGTGTTGTTTAAAAAAGTAAACAATGCTGTGGGAAGATGTATTATAATTATTCAATACATTATCATGAGAAGAACGATCTGTGCAAGGTGGCTGACTTTTCACTTGCAAACAGGAATCAAAAACATCAGAAGACAAGTGAGGAGAAAAATTAGCCGTCCTGCTGTTCAAATCGCCACACACAAGAGAGGAGAGAGAGAGAGAGAGAGAGAGAGAGAGAGAGAGAGAGAGAGAGAGAGAGAGAGAGAGAGAGAGAGAGAGAGAGAGAGACAGAGACAGGAGAGAGAGAGAGAGGCAGACAGACAGACAGAGAAAGGATAGGCAGACATACAAGCAAACAGATAGACCGACAGACAGACAGACAAGTGGACAGAGAGAGAAGACAGACAGACAGA
The DNA here is from genome assembly GCA_018398815.1 of Conus ventricosus. NCBI lineage: Eukaryota > Metazoa > Mollusca > Gastropoda > Neogastropoda > Conidae > Conus > Conus ventricosus. The sequence goes on from CM031609.1 coordinate 87,203,894, forward strand.
CAGACAGACAGACAGACGAAGACAGACACGGACAGACAGACAGACGCAGACAGACAGACAGACAAACAGACAGACAGCTAGACAGAGACAGGAGGAGCATTGTTTTCAAAATGGTAGTGAAATGAGCTTGAGTCGTTTGGATATTCCATCTTTACATCAATATATCTGACTCCTCCCCCACCCACAAAAAAGCTTAAGCACAGAAAGCAGTAAAGGCAAACAAACAAAAGAACAGAAAATGTATGGATATAAAAGCAACCAATGAAAAAATTAATCTATACACGATGGAGAAAAAAAAAACGAAAGAGAGAGAGAGAGAGAGAGAGGAGAGAGAGAGAGAGAGAGAGAGAGAGAGAGAGAGAGAAGAGAGAGAGAGAGAGAGAGAGAAGAAGAAGACAGACAGACAGACAGACAGACAGAAAGACAGACAAACACAGACAGGCAGGCAGACAGACAGACAGACAGACAGACAGTGATTTAATTACCGCCATAAACTCCGTAGTTCAGGACCAGCACCCCCCAGACTACAGCCAAGGCATGGAGCCAGAGAATGGACCCTTTCCCACAGACACTGAGGATCATGACGTCACCGCTGATACTTCCAACCGCTGCACTGCCTTACACCTTTCCTGGTTGTTACCAGAGAGAAAGTTTAGTGTGTGGTGATTCGAACAGAGAGAAAGTTTAGTGTGTGGTGATTCGAACAGAGAGAAAGTTTAGTGTGCGGTGATTCGAATAGCTGAAGACATAGAATCTCTTGTCTTGTCATGTCATGTTCTGTCATTTCATGTCATGTCATGTCATGTCATGTCATGTCATGTCTTGTATTATAATGTGTTGTGTTGTATTGTATCGTTTTATTCACTCTTTCTATCTTTCATGGAAGATGCATGCTATGTGTTTGCACGTTATCCATGCCAACGGTCAAATTGGCCTTGTTCAATCGGCTGATGGGATTTTACGTGAACGCAATATCTTATGCTGCGTTCACACGCAGAACCTCGATTTTCAAAGATGGAGTCAGAACCAATCTTAACACTGAGAAAAAAAGGAAATGGCCCGACTAAGATTCGAATCGTTAACCCAGGTCTAAGGGCCCATTCTAAAGGCGTGAAAGGGGTCATCCCTAGCATCCCCTAGCTCTACTTTCTATGTTGCCCTGACTGTGTAATCCCCTGGCTCTATGTCCCCCATGTGTCTATGGTCCATTAAGTCTATGTTGTCCTGACTGTACATTCCCTGGCTCTGTGTCTCCCTATGTCTATGGTCCATTAAGTCTATGTTGCCCTGACTATATAATCCCCTGGCTCTATGTCTCCCTGTGTCTATGGTCCATTAGGTCTAAATTACCCTGACTGTATAATCCCTGGCTCTATGTCCCACTGTGTCAATGTTCTACCGGCTCTATTATAAAATGTGTCTCTTTTGCCCCAGTAGTACGTTCCCTGTGTTTTTGTTCGTCCTGTTCTATGCTCTTCTGTGTTTACGTTGTTCCTGCTCCATGTTCCCCGTGATTTTGTTGCCCCGCCTCCATGTTCCCGTGTTTTTGTTGCCCCGCCTCCATGTTCCCGTGTTTTTGTTGTCCCTGCTCCATGTTCCTTGTGTTTTTGTTGCCCCTGCTCCATGTTTCCCCGTGTTTGTGTTGCCCTGCTCCATGTTCCCTTTTTTGGTTTTGTTTTTTTTGCCCTGCTCCATGTTCCCCGTGTTTTTGTTGCCCCTGCTCCATGTTCCCCGTGTTTTTGTTGCCCCTGCTCCATGTTACCCCGTGTTTTCGTTGCCCCTGCTCCATGTTCCCGTGTTTTTGTTGCCCCTGCTCCATGTTCCCCGTGTTTGTGTTGCCCCTGCTCCATGTTCCCTGTGTTTTTGTTGTCCCTGCTCCATGTTCCCCGTGTTTTTGTTGCCCCGGCCGGAGAGAGAGAGAGAGAGAGAGAGAGAGAGAGAGAGAGAGAGAGAGAGAGAGAGAGAGAGAGAGAGAGAGAGAGAGAGGATACACAGAGAGAGAGAGAGGAGAGAGAGAGAGAGAGAGAGAGAGAGAGAGATAGAGAGGAGAGAGAGAGAGAGAGAGGAGGGTGGTTAAAACCAAGTGCTTTAAGGAAATCACGAATGCGGTTGGCATTGTCAGAGAAATACAACGCCACCAAAAGCTTCATCAATGACATCCTACACAGCAGAAGGTCACAAATCATGTGGAATATCTGTGACATCAAGAGCATGAAATCAGGCTTTACTGGATGGAGTTAATGACTGGGGGTGCACAGCAGACCTTCCAGAATGGGAGAACCATCCACTGGGGTCATCCGAATTATTCATTCTTTCATCTGTCTCGGAAAAGAAAAACAATGAAACAGAAAAAAAGTCTTTTTTGCACAGTTTGACCCTCATTAAACACTCACCCTTACAGGGTGCCTGCTCGTCATTGGTTATCTTTCAAACAGTGATTTATGCTTTTACAAACAAAGAAAAAGGGGATTGTTTGTCACTTTGGCGGAAGCAGCGGACGAGAGAGCACAGATTTAGAAGAAAAGAAGAAAAAAATCAGCAAGCAAGAGATGATGAAGACCAAATGTAATAGAGAGAGAGAGAGTTGAACTGTGTACTATTTTGCATGCGTGAATATTGTTGATTCTAGCGGTAAGCACCCTGTACAGAAGAGGTGGTACTGAAACCCTGACAGCCCATTCTCAGCCGTTAGGGTGATACTGTCCGCTACGTAGACGGTACTCATTTTGTTTTAGATTCGATGGAAATCATGTAGTATTTCGAAGGATATGATTGGGTCTGTGAACCCAGAGCATTTCGAATAATATGAAATTTTTTTTTTCCCCCCAAAGTTCCCCCTTTTTTAAAACCCCCAAAAAAAAAAAAAAAAGGGGGGAAAAGGGGGGAAAAAAGGGGGTTTTGGAAAAAAAAAAAAAAAAAAAGGGGGAAAAAAAGGGGGGGGGTTTAAAAAAAAAATTTTTTTGGGGTTTTTTTTTTTTCCCCCCCAAAAAAATTTAAAATAAAAAAAAAAAATTAAACCCCCCCGGGCCCCCAAAAAAAAATTTCCAAAATTTTTAAGGGGGGGTTTCACGGTTTTTTTTAAAAAAACCCCATTTTTTTTTTTTTTTTTAAATCCCCGGGAAAAAAAGGAAAAAAAAAAAAACCCCCAAAAAAAATTTTTTTAAAAATTTGGTTTTTTTAAAAAAAAATTTTTGGGGTTTTAAAAAAAAAAAATTTTTTTTGGGGGGAAAAAAAAAATTTTTTTAAAAAAAAAAAACCCAAAATTTTAAAAAAAAAAAATTTTAAACCCAACATTTTTTTTTTTTAAAAAAGGGGGAAACCCAAAAAAAAAAGGGGGGGAAATTAAAAAAATTTTTAAAATTAAAAAAGGCCAAAAAAAATTTTTTTTTTTTTCCCCAAAAAAAGGGTTTGGGGAAAAAAACCTTTTTAAAAAACCCGGTTTTTTTTTTTTGGGTTTAAAAAAGGGGATTGTGGGGAAAAAAAAATTTTTTAAAAATTTTTTTCCCCGGGGGTTTTTTTTGGAAAAATTTTAAAAAAGGGGGTTTTGGGGGAAAAAAAAAAAAATTTTTTGGGAAAAAAAAGGGGGGGGGGGGTTTTTTTTTTTTTTTAAGGGGTTTTAAAAATTTTTTTTTTTTTTTTTTTGGGGGGGGGTTTTTTTTTGGGGGCTTTTTTTTTTTTTTTGGGGGGGGGAAATTTTTTAAAAAATTTTGGGGGTTTTTTTTTTTTTTTTTAAAAGGGGCCCCTTTTTTTTTTTAAAATTTTTTTTTTTTAAAAAACCCCCCGGGGGGGTTTTTTTTTTTTGGGGGAAATTTTTCCCTTGGCCCCCCCCCCTTTCCCCCCCATTTTTTTTTTTTTTAAAAAAATTTTTTTTCAAAAAATTTTTTGGGTTTTTTTCCCCCTTTTTTTAAAAAAAAAATTTTTTTTTTTTTTGGGTTTTTAAAAAAAACCAAAAAAAAAAAAAGGGGAAAAAATTTTTGGGGGGCCCCCCTTTTGGGGGGGTTTTTTTTTCCCCAAAAAACCAAAAAAAAAAAAAAGGGGTTTAAAAATTTGCCCCAAAAATTTAAAAGAAAAAAAAAAAAAATTTTTAAAAAATTTTTTTCCCGTCCCCCCTTTTTTTTGGGGGCCCCCCCCCCCAAAAAAAATAAAAAAAAAAGGGGGGCCCCTTTAAAAGGGGGGGGTTTAAAAAAAAAAATTTTTTTTTTAAAAAAAAAAACCCCCCCCTTCCCGGGTTTTTTCCCCCCAAAAAAAAATTTAAAAAAGGGTTTTTTAAAAACCCCCTTTTTTAAAAATTTTTAAAAATTTTTTAAAACCGGGCCCCCCCCCAAAAAAACCCCCCTTTCCCCCCGGGGGGGTTTTTTTAAAAAAAAATTTAAAAAAAAAAGGCCCCCCCCCCCAAAATTCCCCCTTTTTTTGGAAAAAAATTTTTTTTAAAAAAGGGGGGGGGGCCCCCCCCGTTTTAAAAAAACCCCCAAATTTAGGGGGCCCCCCCCTTTTTTTTTAAAAAAAAAGGGGAAAATTCCCCCTTTTTTTTTTTTAAAATTTTTTCCCCAAAAAAAACCCCGGGGTTTTTTTTAAATTTTCAAGGGCCCCCTTTTTTTTTAAACCTTTTTTTTAAAAATTTTTAAAAAATTTTTTTTAAAATTTTTTTTAAAACCCCTTTTCCCTTTTAAAAAAATTTTCCCCCGAAAAAAAAAAGGGGGGGGGGGGGTTTTTTTTTTTTTTGGGGGGGGCCCTTTTTGGGCCGGGGTTTTTTTTTTTCCCCCTTTTTTTAAAATTTTTTGGGGGGGTTTTGGGAAGGTTTTTTTTTCGGGGTTTTGGCCCCTTTTTTTTTTTTTTTTTTTTTTTTTAAAAAAAAATTTTTCCCCCCCAAAAAAAACCCCCCCCCCCTTTTTTTTTCCCTTTTGGGTTTTAAATTTTTTTTTTTTTCCCCCCAAAACCCAAAAAAAAAAAAATTTTTTTTTTTTTTAAAAAAAAAAATTTTTTTTTTTTTTAAAAAAAAATTTGTTTTTTTTTCCCCCCCTTTTTTTCCCCCCCGGGGGGGGGGGGAAAATTTTGGGGTTTGAAGCGAAAAAAAAGGGGGGGCCCGGGAAAAAATTAACATTTTTTAGTTTTTGGGGGGGCCCCTTTCCCCCCCCCTTTTTTTGGCCCCCCCCCCAAAACCCCCAAAAAAAACCAAAAAAAAAAAACCCCCCCCCCCCCTTTCCCCCCTTTTTAAAACCTTTTTTCCCCCCCCTTAATTTCCCTTTTCCCCCTTTTTCCCCCCCCCCTTTTCCCTTTTTTCCCCCCCTTTTTTCCCCCCCCCTACCCCCCCCCCCCAAAAACCCCCCCCCTTTTTTTAAAAAAACCCCCCTTTTTCCCCGGGGGCCCCCCCCCCCAAAAAACCCCCCAAAATTTTTTAAAAAATTTTTTCCCCCCCCCCCCCCCCCCAAAAAAACCCTTAACCCCCTTTTTTTGGAAAAAAGGGGTTGGGGAAAAGGGGAAAAAAAAACGGGCCCAACCCCCTTTTAAAAAAAAAAAAAAAAAAACCCCCCCCAAATTTTAAAAAACCCTTTTTAAAAACCCCTTTTTTTTCCCCAAAAAAAAAAACCCCCCAAAACCCCCCCCCCCCCCCCCCAAAAAAAAAAAATTTTTCCCCCCCCAAACCCACCCCCCCCCCAAAAAAAAAAAACCCCCCCCCCCCCCCCCCCCCCCAAACCAAAAAAAGGGTTTCCCCCCCCCCCAAAAAATTTTTCCCCCCATAAAAAAGGGGGGAAACCCACCCCCCCCCCCCCAAAAAAACCCCCCCCCAAAAAAAACCCAAAAAAAAAAAAAAAAAAAAAAAGCCCCCCCCCCCAAACCAAAAAGGGGGGGAAAAAAAAAAAAAAAAACCCAAAAAAAAAAAAAAAAAAAAAAAAAAATTTTTTTTTAAAAAAAAAAAAAAAAAAAAAAAAAAAAAAAAGGGGGGGGAAAAAAAAAAAAACTAAAAACCCCCCCAAAAAAAAAAAAGGGGGGGGGGGAAAAAAAAAAAAAGGGGGGTAAAAAAAACCCAAACCCCCAAATTTTTTTTTAAAAAAAAAAAAAAAAAAACCAAAAAAAAAACCCCCCCCAAAAAAAACAAAAAAAATTTTTTAAAATTTCCCCCCAAAAACCCCGCCCCCCCCCAAAAACCCCCCAAAAACCCCCCCCCGGGGGGGGGAAAAATTTTCCCCCACACCCGGGGAAAAACCCCCCAAGGGGTTTTTTTTTTTAAAAATTTTTAAATTTGGGGGCCCAAAAAAAATTTTTTAAAAAAAAAAAAAACCCCCCCCAAAAAAAAAAAAAAATTTTTTTTTTTTTTAAAAAAAAATTTTTTTTGGGCCTTAAAAAAAAGGGGGAACAAAAAAAAAAAAAAAAAAAAAAGAAAAAAAAATTTTTTTTGGGGGGAAAAAAAAGGGAAAAAAAAAGGGGGAAAAAAGGGGAAAAAAAAGGGAAAGGAAAAAAAGGGGGGGGGGGGGGGGGGGGGGGGGGCCCCCCCCCAAAAAAAATTAAAAGGGGAAAAAATTTTTTTTTAAAAAAAAAATTTTTTAAAAAACCCCCCCCCCCCAAAAACCCCCAAAAAAAAAAAAGGGCCCCCCAAAGGGGGAAAAAAGGGGCCCCCCCCGGGGCCCCAAAAAAAAAACCAGAAAAAAAAAAACCCCCAAAAAAAGGGGGGGGTTTTTGGGCCCCCCCCCAAAAAAATTTAAAAAGGGGGGAAAAAAAAGGGGGTTTTTTTTAAAAAAAACCCCCTTTTTCCCCCTTTGGGAACCCAAAAAAAATTTTTTTTTAAAAAAAAAAAAAAAATTAATAAAAAAAAAAAATTTTAAAAAAAAAGCCAAAAAATTTTTAAAAAAAAGGGGGGAAAAAAAATTTTTAAAAAAATTTTAAGAAGGGAACCCCTTTTTGGGGGAAAAAAAAAAAAATTTTTAAAAAAAAAATTTTTAAAAAAAAAAAAAACCCGGGAAAAATTTTTTAAAAAAAGGAAAAAAAAAAAACCCCCAAAAAACCCAAAACCCCCCCCCACCCCCCCCCAAAAAAAGGGAAAAAAAAAAAAAAACCCCCAAAGGAAAAAAAAAAAAAAAAAAAAAAAAAACCCCCCCCCCCCCCCCCCCAACACACACCCCCCCCCCCCCCCAAAAAAAAAACCCCCCCAAAAAACAAAAAAAAAAGGAAAAAAAAATTTTTTTCCAAAAAAAAAGGGGGAAAAAAAATTCCAAAATTTAAAAAAAAAGGGCCCCGGGGGGGAAAAAAAAAAAAAAAAATTTTTTTGGGGTTTCCAAAAAAAAAAACCCAAAAAAAAATTTTAAAATTTAAAAAAAAAAAAAAACAAACACAAAAAATTTTTTCCTTTTTTTTTTTTTCCCCCCCAAAACCCCGGGGAAAAAAAAACCCAAAAAAAAAAACCCCTTTTGTGGTTTAAAAATTAAAAAAAAAGGGGGAAAAAAAAAAAAAAAAAAAAAAAAATTCCTTTAAGGGTTTAAAATTTTTTTAAAGGGGAAAAAAAAAATTTTGGGGCCCCAAAAAAAAAGGGAAAAAATTTTGGGGGGCCAAAAATTTTTAAAAAAAAATTTTTTAAATTTAAAAAATTTTTCCAAAAATTTTTTTAAAAAAAAAATTTTTTTTTTTAAAAAAAAAATTTTAAAACCCCGGGTTGGGGGGGGGGGGGGAAAAAAAAAAATTTTGGGAAAAGGGGTTTTGGGGGGTTTCCCCCCTTTTTTTTTTTGGGGGGGGGGGGGGGGGGGGGTTTTTAAAAAAAAAAAAATTTTTTGGGGAAATTTTTCCATTTTTTTTTTTTAAAAAAACCCCGGGGGGAAAAAAAATTTTTTTAAAAAAAAAAAATTTGGGTTCCCCCCCCCCCCCCCAAAAATTTTTTAAAAAGGGGGAACCCCATTTTTAAAAGGGGGGAAAAAACCCTTTGGGGAAAACCCCCTTTCCCGGGGGAAAAAAAGGGAAACCCCGGGGGGCCCCCCCAGGTTTTTTAAAATTTTTTAAAACCCAAAACCAAAAAAAACCCCCCTTTTTTTTTTTTTTTAAAAGGGGTTTTTTTTTTAAAATTTAAAAAACCCCAGGGGGGGGTTTTTTTTTTTTTTTTTTCCCCCCCCCCGGGGGTTTTGGGGGGGTTTTTTTCCCCCCCCCCTTTTTTTTTTTTGGGGGGGGGTTTTTTTTGGGGGGTTTTTTTGGGGGGGGGGTTTACTGGTTTTTCCCCCAAACCCCCAAAATTTCCCCCCCCGGGGGCCCCCCCCCGGGGCCCCCCCCGGGGGGGGCCCAGGGAAGGGGGGGTTTAAGGGCCCCTTTTCCCCCCCCGGGGGGAAGCCCCAAAGGGGGGGCCAAAAATTAACGGCCCCCCCCAAAGGGCCCGGTTTGGGGGGTTTTTTTGGGGTTTTTTTCCCAAACCCCCCCCCCCCCCTTTAAATAACTCCCAAGGGGGGTTTTGGGTTTAACTAGTAAACCCCGTTCCCAAAACACATGAACTTAAAAAAAACAGGTCAAAGCGTTCTTTTTTCCCAAAGCAGCCAAGACAACAGTCGACTCCAACCGAAGGCAGAATGACGGAACCGTGAAAAAACCTCTTGAGGAAAGGAGGGGGCCCCCAGACCCGAGTCCAATGCAAAAATTGTTGCACGCATTGGGGGTATTGAAATTTAAGAAATTTTTTTTTTGTCATTTCCCCGTTTGGGCCCAAAATCATGAAGGAAAAGAAGTTCTACAAAATCCAAAATCCTAGGGGTTAGCGAAACTCGTTTTAAAAAGAGTCCCGGGAACCCTTTTCTTTAGAAGAAAAAAGCAAACCTGTTTTTTGGTCGCATGAAAAACATTTTACCGGGAAAGGGTAGTCTTTTCCTTGACGACAAGCAGGAAATTTCATAGAGGAATGGAAGCCAAGGTCCCATCATCCAGTGCAAGCCCCCAACCAAAAACCACGATGAGGACAAGACACCCTTTTTCCCAAACCAAACTTCAAGCCCTTGGGTTTAAAAATACCACCCATGAAAATCTTGGTTTATCATGGGCGACTTTAATGCACAGATTTTGGGGGGGGATCGGTTGGTTTTAGCATGTCCCTTGGGCCACATGGGTAAGGAAAAAGAAATTTTAATGGTGAACGCTTTCCCGCTTCTGCGCAATGAACAACATGAAAATTGGGTTGTCACTTTCCCCGCAAAATGAAAATTTAAAAGGGTCCATGGATATCAAATGATCCCAGGACTAGGGTCTAATCGATCACATTGCGATTGGGGCCCAAAGGTTTGGGGAACCCCCTGTCGTAAGATGGGGGATTTCCCTGGCAAAAAGTGGAAAAAAAATTCAAAGGGGTTTTAAAAAGCCACGCGGCAAACCGGGGTCATGATGACACATGGAATCAAATAGCAAAGGGAAATAATCCCCAAGGAAAACACACAATGCCCAAAAGACCAAACAGCATACTACCAGGAAATACCTCGAGAAGGGCAGGAAAGGGGAAGCGAAATGCCCCGGGGATAAAAGGGGGTTGGCTGGGGGAAAACAAGCCGAAAATTCCAAGAAGCTGCCAAACGCAACAAAAGAGGTTTTTCTACCAATGCCAAAAAAGATAAATTGGGACTGTGAGGATGGCTCCCGGAACCCGTGAAGGGGAAAAAAATGGCAACTTTGCAAGAGGCGTGGGAAAAAACTTGAAAAATGGGTCGAGCACTTTTAAAAAAGTTTTTTAAAAGACCCACGCCCCACCCAAAACCCGCCGAGGCGGATGATCCATCCCTCCCGCTCCCAAATTTAACAACGATGCCCTTTACTGGGGAAAAGGGGGAAAACCCGAAAAGCCATCCAGACATTTTAAAAAAAAAAGAATAAGTTTCCCCCGGGTTCATGGAAAAAGCATCCCCAAAGCTTAAAGGGGGGTGGTGGGCTGCCCTCGGTCTCGGGATTTGCGCCCCTTAACTAGGTTTGGAACCAACCCCCCCCCAGAAAGGTTTGGGTTTTAGTGGCGAAGTCGTCTGTATTTCCCAAAAAAGGGAAACCCCTTGAGTGCACAACTGGGGGGAAATTACTGTACTGCTTTCCAAGGGGAAAAGGGGATGCCCGGGGCACCTCAACCGACTCGCGATGTGGTGGGGAAAAGAACCCCAAGAACAACCAAAAACGGGTTCCGCCCCAAACGATCCTTGCGAACAGAAACTTACACTAAGGGAAAATCATCCCAGAAAATTTGGAAAGACCAAGTAAACCCTGGGGGTCAGCCCTTTAATGACTTCACCAAAGCATTTGGGCAGTGTCCCCCAGACCCCTTGTGGAAAAACATGAAAACCCCGGCAAACCCAGAAAAGTTGTGTCGGCCCAAAAAAGGGAATTTAAAATAAACCCCAAGTGCAAGTCAGGACGGAAAAAAAGGCACGGACTGGTTTTTTTTGAAATTGTCCCCGGGTAAGGCAAAGGGCCCCCATTTCCCCTCCCAAACCTCTTTTTTACTTGCCCTTGACTGGGTTTTGAAAAACCGGCCCCAAAAAAAGGGGAAACAAGTGGGAAAAAGGAAACAGCCTTTTAATCTGAATTTTTCCGAGACATTACCGCTTTTTGCAAGCACCACTCAAGATCTGAGGGGTTTTTTTTGTAGACAAAAATCAGGCAAGTCTGCAGGCAACATTTGGCCCCTTTATTATCAGTGCCCAAAAAAATTTTTAAAAAAGCTTACCCGTAAAAAGGCCCAAAGGGGCCAAAAGGCATTTCGTCCACCCAAAAAAAAGTGGAAGGGAAATAGACACTTCACATACCTATGGGGTTCCATCAACAAAGCCAATGACCTCGACCTAATGAAGTGTCGAAATTTGGGGAAAGGGAACATTCCCCCGCATTCAAACACCCGAACAAAATATGGAAAAGAAGAAATTCTTCTTGGAAAACAACTGAAAATTTTATAACTACGTGTGATTTCAACGCTGTTATTTTGGCTGTGGGAAAACCGGCAATGAAGGCCCCCCCGGGGAAAAAAAATTTGACGCTTTTGTTTCTATGTGCCTATGGAAAAAATCTTGGGGATCAATTGGGCCCGACTTTTTAAAACCAAAGTCAGGGGGAGTCCCAAAACAGCCCCCCCGGGCCCAAACCCTCGCCTGCAATTTGGGTCGGCTAGGTCATGTTTGAGATTACCCTTTCAAGGGCCTGCAAACCGGATATTTTAAAAAGGGCCCCAGCAGGCCAAGAAAAGGGGGACGACCCAGGGTGAGCGGGCGACAGGGCCCGTGGGAGGAGACCTAGACCCCCTGACAGAGGATGGAGTGACACTACAACTGTTGAGGACAGTTTCCCAGGGGGCCTTTCTGCCCCATTCGTTGCAAGACGCGGGGGCATTCTACGTCCAAGTACGTGGTTTTGGGTTTGGGAAGAAAACCCGGGAGGGAATTTTTCCCTAAAATCAATCCCCCCTTTTGTTTTATTTTGTTTATGATCTTTTCCCTTTAAAGGGTTTCCCTTTCCGCCCAGAATTTTTCCCCTAAAACGGAAACTGGGGCGAAATTGTAAAGACCCCCTTTCAGCTCTTCTCTCCTAAGACTGATTTCGGGGGTGAAACAAGAAAAATTGTTTCCCTTTCCACGAGTTTTTTTCCCCTTTTTGTGATGAGTTGGCCCGTGCATGGGCCCCCTGGGAAAAGAGAAGGGTTTTTTCATCTAAATATTCCCTTTTTTTTGCTGCAAAAAGTTTTTTCCGTGTGGGGTTGGGCCCGGGGCGTGGGGCGTTTTAAAAAGTTTTTCCTTTTTTTAAAATCCCAACTTCTGTACGTGAAAAAGACCAAACCCCGCAAATAGCTTTTAAATATCATAATGAGAAAATAACAGACCTTTGCAAGACTTTTGGAAATAGCTGTTAAAAAAAAGGAGCAAAAAGGGAAAAAAAACGCAGCCCAGTAAATTTAAATAGGGAGAAAAAAAAAACAAAATAAGATTAACAAAACGTGACGAAAATACAGCAACGGCCGAAAAAAAACGGACGGGTGCCCAAAAAGGAAAATAATAGAGTAACCCGGGTAAAGTTAGAGTAAAAGGCTTAAAAAATAATATAAAATGAACCCAAAAAAAAAAATGGCAGTAAAGTTTTTACCCAAACCCTAAACGTGGCAGAAAATTTTAAAACAACAAGGGACAACGATAACGCACCAGCAATAAAAAAAACAACAAGAAAAATGGCAACTATTAAAAACAACTACCCAAAAAACAAACGTTGGGGAAAAAAAGGAGAAGCAACCCGACAAAATATTGATTGCACATAACAATTAACAGTTCATTTTAAACAGGGCAAAACAATTCTATAAAGAAGAAGAAAAAATGCCCCAAAAAGGGAATAATTTAGGCAGGAGCAATCAAAAGAATAAAGTGATTTCCTTTACAGTTTAAAAAATGACAAAAACAAAAAAAGAAGACAACACAAAAACAACCATGATTAATAAGATCTCTCCCGGGGGGAGTAACCTTTTACAAAACTAAATTTATATTTAGCTTTTTGTGTTTTTGTGAATCAGTAAAAATAGCCTTTAGTGGCCCCTTTTTGTAGAATGCAATGTCAAAAAAGTGTTTCTTTTAGCAAATCGTATGTAAATGTACATAACAACTGTCATTAAAGCGCAGGTATCGGGGTGGAGGGTTTAAATCAAAAAAAAAAACGGTTAGATTAGTGCATATTCCTGTGTGGATAGAGAGAATGTTTTTTATGAAGTAGAACCTTGAAAAAACGGGTTCCCCTTCCAAAAAATTAAAAATTACCGCAGATCGCTTTTTTACAAAGAAATATTAAAAAGACTGTCATTTTAAAGGGGGGAAAAATTTTTGTGTTTGAAGCAATATCACAAAAAATTTATTAAAAGAAGAAAAATATCTGTATAGAATGAAACCCAAAAAACCCGTTCATGCCCTAAAATTCTTGTAAAATTTTAATTCAACTTAACGGGCTTTATAGCAGAACTATGTGTGATTTAACCCAAAACACCCATTATTGTGCGATTTCTAAAAGAAAAAGTAGATCTTTAGAAATTTTCAAAAAAAAAAAACCCTGTGATGTCTTCAAATCAGACAGAATTAAAAAAAAAAGAACACAATTTTAAAAAATAATCACAATGGTTTTTTGAAACAGTACAAAACTTTGTATGAAATATATTTTTAAAAAAATACATTTTTTAATTTATAAAAACTCTTTGTTTATAATTTTGATGTCTTCTACGTTTTACTATTAAAACATATTTTTCTTTAGAATGCGCTATTTTCAAATCTGTTATTATTTTAGCGATGCAGAAAAAGCTAGAAAACTTTTTTCCCAAACCGAAACAAAACGGATGTTTCTTTTTTGAAGGGAAAATTTATATTAGAAACCTGATAAGCTCAGAACTTTCCCGCAGAAACTAATGTTTTCCCAAAACAGAATCAAATTTGCTCAAAAATTTTTGTGTTGAAAGTAATTCTCCTTTAAACCCTTTCTTTTAAGGAAAAATAATTTCTCCAAAATAAAAACAAATTTTTAGTGTTGAGATCTCTTTTTCTCGGAAAGCGGGAAAACGGGCCCGGGTCAGAAAAAATTTCAAAATGCCAATATTTTTTTTATTCATAGCTCATGTCATCCCAAATTCAAAGGTTTGGGTAGTGCAGAATGGGGTAATTTCCTTTTTTCGCATTGTCAGCATTTCTGATTATTTGGAAATGAGTTTGTCCAGTTTGTGAGCGAAGTCTGCTGCGGGCCCCACAAAATTGTCGGTGGCCCCCGCTTTTTCCCCCCCCAGGTTTCCCCCGGACCGGGGGCCCCTTTCCTGTTGGAGGGCGTCAAAGGGTGGGGGAGACTGGGAAGTAGGCCGACGTCTGGGCCCGTGCCACATGGGCACTCTTTTTGTGTGAATATCTTCAAACCCGTAGGGGATTTCAAAAGGGGCTGGCCCGTGTCCTTTTTTCAGGTGAAGATGGTGGAGTCCGCGATCTTTTAGCAGAGAGATGTCGTTTTTCACGTCATGTCTGCAGGTGCGGTTTTCTCTGTGTTCTTAAAATTTCCTTTAGCAAAAAACCCCCACAACCCCCACACACCACACCCAAAAACACACACAACAAAAAACACAAAAAAGAGAGAGAGAGAGAGAGAGAGAGAGAGAGAGAGAAGGGGAGAGAGAGGGAGAGAGAGAGAGAGAGAGAGAACAGACAGACAGACCCCGACAAACCGGCGAAAAGGCAGACAAGGGCCGCAAACAGGGCAGGGCAGACAGACAGGAAAAAAAGAGAGAGAGAGGGAGAGGAGAGAGAGAGGAAGGGGGAAAAGGAGAAGAGAGAGGGGAGAGAGGAGAGATGTCAAAACCCAAAACCTCCCTTAGTTCAAATCTCAAAGGGAGAAAATGTTTTAAAAAAGGGATCATTAACCAAAATAGAAAATATCAAGAAATATGTAACATCTTAATTTTGGTCATTAATTTTTTTCAATTTCGGGGAAGGGTGTTTTATCCTGGGGTCGGACTTCTCAACGGGCAAAATTTATTTTGGAGAACTGAACGTTTACATCAGGGTCTTCCCAAATGGAAGAAAAACACAAACCACCACTTTTTTTTTTTTGGGTTTTCCCAACCTGCAACAAACAAAACACACACACACCACACACAAACACCACACACCAAAACACACACACAAAACACACACACACACAACCCCACACACACACACACACATACACACAAACACACAACAAAACACACAAACACAAACCCCCAAAAAACACACCACAAAACACACACAAAACCCACACAAAAACAACAACACAACACACTTTGATGAAATAAAAAATGGGACTTATATTTCTTCCCAATAAAGGGAAAAATCTGTAGGAATAATAAAGTTTCTAAAAATAAAAGCTTAAACACTTTCCAGATTTAAATTTGTTTTATTGTTGCATAAAAATTTTTTCAGAAATGTTGGGGGTTTAGGGGGTTATGCCCAAAAACACTGGGAAAAAGTCGTCATCGTTTTATTTAAAGCATGGTAAAACTCCAGTGGACCCAAAAATATTTTTCGGCCAATTTTCCCCAAACCCCACTACAAGTAAACTTCTGGAGAGGATTAAATTTTTTAAAAAGATTTGGGGCATTTTGTGAAGGAAAAAAAAATCATTCCCATTAAAACCAAAACAGGTTTCCGGAAAGGCAGGTTTTGCAATCGATTTAAATTTTGGGGAAACAAAAAACAAACATAAAAAAACAGGGTTTGCGAGAAAAAAAAAACGTTATTGAAAATTTCCTTTTTATATCAAGAAAGCCTATGACCCAAATCCCGGCATTTCCCAAACTTTTTTAAACTTAAAACGACTGGTTTTTTTCGGGGGCATTTTTACCCTTTCAAATTTAAAAGCTTTTTGAGTAAAAGAAGTTTACAAGTTTTGAGTAGGGGAATTTTTTATCAAATTTTAGATCTCTTTACTTGGGGTTGCCACAAAGGGTTTCCCTAAATTTCAAACCCCTGTTATTTTAATTTTCCTTTATGAACGATTTGCCCTCACATTTGTCAAAACATGTAGGGATTAGGGCCCAAAATGCCCGTGATATCTGTTAATTTGGGGAATGTTATTATGAAAGAAATACATCTAAAAGGGCTTAAACTATATCAAGAAGCTATTCAAAGGGAACTTTATAAAAAAAACAATTTTTAAAGGTCACAAAGGGCTTTCATTAAAACTTCAGAAAAGATCATAGAAAGCTTTTCAATTTAAAGGAGTAATCCCGCCGAGCTACCTATGTTTAAAAATTTCCCCCCAAAAATTTAGTACAAGGTTCTGTTTAAAAATTTTGGGTTTTTTTCTAAAAATAAAGCTAACGTGGAAAGCTCATATCAACCCTATTTTTGACTAAAGCAAAAATGCTTAAATTTTTTAAAGGGAATAAGTAAAAAAATTTCTGGGGAAAGACAGCAAAATTTTGAACAAACTTACCACAACATTAATTCGATCAAAAATTTTCCTATGGACAAAAAATATTTTTTTTTGTTTCTCCAAATTTTTTACTAAGAAACTTCAAAGGATCGACCCGCAAAGGATACAGGCTTGCTCTTGGTGTTCCCTTTCCCCCGCATCAAACCCCCGGAACTTATTTTAAAAAAATTTGGAGAAAATTGGGCCCTTTTGGGTGAATATCGAAAACTTTCATGTGCAAGTACGTTCTTAGGACCTAACACCTGACAACTTTGTCTGGAAGAAGTTTCAAATTTAAAAACAGAAATAAAAATTTTCCTAAACGGGCCAGACCGAATTTTTCATTAAAGCCCCCGGGGGTATGTATTGACTTACTTAAAGGTCGGAAATAAATCCACAGTGTATTTTTGCACAGCAAGTAGTTTCCCTTTCCCCAACTGGGGGATAAAAAACCACATTTTTATATTTAATTTTCATGATGTTAAGAAGAATGGAATCCAAATATTTGCAAAGTGAAATCCCATTTTACCCCAAAATAAAAAACCCAAAACATTTAAAAAGGGGAAACACAGATGGGTCATTTAATTTATAAACGGGGGGTTCAGGTTTTTGTTTTACCGTTTAAAAAAAAAAAAGTCCTACTTTTTGGTAAAAAAAAAATCAATTTTTTACCCCCGAACTCGTTGCTATTTCTTATGGGTCTTACTTTTAGTTGATTTTCCGTTTAAAAATTTTTCCAAAATTTTTTTTCTGCTTCCCTTTTTCAGTTCCCTACTTTTATGCTTTACCCTTCATTTGATTACAAGAAAAAAAACCCCCAAAAAGGGTCAAAGAAATCAAACAAATTGGTTTTAAAATTTTAAGTTTAAAAGGGGAAACCCAAAATTTACCTTTTTTGGGTTCCTTCACAGTTGGGTTATATTCAAACGTTGTGCTGAAAAAGAGCCCCCAAAAAAAAAGGGGCAAGGCCAAAACAGGGGAAACAATAAAAAATAAACCCTCCCATTATCCCCTTAAGAAAGGGGGTTTTCATTTACTAGAAACACGGGGGGGGGGCCAAAAATTTTAAAATCTCTCCAAAGGGAAGGGGAAATTCTCTGGGGGCCCTTTCTAAAATTTGGGTTTGGTTTAAACAAACAAAATAGCTGTGAAATTTTAGAACAGTTTCCAAATTTTGACACATTACTTCGCTCTCTTATAGGGTTTAAAACTTAAAAACCTTTTAAAAAAAAATCAGCAAAAATGTTAAAAAGTCTTTGGGGGAACAAATTTCAAACCCAACCCCCCATTCTTTGGGAAGCCAGAGATTGAGACCTAAATTTTTCCCGGGTTTTCTGAAATTCTTTTGAAAAAAGTTTCTTTTGGGAAATTTTTTGTTTGTTTTTTTGTTTTGCGAAAAAATGTTTACTACGCAGTCCTATGGGGCATTTTTTTATGGGTTTGTGTTATGATTCAAAATAGTTTTTTAAAGTTGGCTTTCCCCATACCTTTTTTTTTTTTTTTTTTTAATTGCAAAGATTGTAAAGATGCTTTTTTTTGTTTTTTTGTTTTTTTGTTTTTTGTATATGATTGCAAGATGACCCACCCACCTCCTCATCATGCTCCCCTCTCCAAATCCTTTCCCTTCGTCTAATATCACTTAATGTGGAAAGACGTTAAATTGAAGACAACAACAACAACACACACACACACTAATACACACACACACACAATAAACACAACACTACATCACACACACACACACACACACACACACACACAAAACACACACACACACACACACACACACACACAGCACGCACGCACGCACGCACGACCACGCACGCACGCACACACACACACACACACACACACACACACACACACACACAGGTCTGTTAGCATGAGAAGCAAGTGAATGGCGAGTGAAGGATTGGGGCAATGAGGGTCGGGAGGGGGAAGACGAAGAGAGGGGATGGGGGTCAAGGCAGGAGATGGTGAAGGGATGAAGAAGGCGTTGGAGGACGGTGGGGACACATGGAGTGAGGTTGATGAGGGTGAGGCACACATGTAATCAACACAATGTTTTCACAACTTTGGATTGGCACGTTTCAAGAACGAGTCGTTGACACTTACATTTTATTTGTGCTTTTTGCCTAAATAGACGCTCTTTAAGCTGATTTCCTTTTTTTCCTCAGGTTTTTTTTTTTTTTTTTTTTGGGGGGTGGGGGGGGGGAGGGGGGGGGGAGTTCCTCACTCCCCGTCATTTCTTCTGCTAGGTCACATGACATTATGGACGTTACCAGACTGAACTGTCTGTCAAGTGAACAAATCGAGGTGCTTTACAATACCAGCCACTACCGTTCTTTTGAACGAGAAACCAACATTCGTCAGACT
>CM031609.1:87223157-87233157 GCA_018398815.1 Conus ventricosus
TTGAATTTTTAAGCCTTGATTTAAAAAATATATCGGAAATGAAATGAGGTAGGGAACAGTAAACGATAAACAGGCTCAAAGACTGTCCCCTACATTTTATATTTGCATAATGTCTTTAGTTTTACAGCAACTTTTTTTTCCTCACCACACTTTCGTTTGGTTGCATTTACTACTCTTCGCTGGCTGCTCTGGGGGTGCTATTGCATTCTTTTTTGCACCCATGGTGGTGAAAACACCACAGTATTATGGACTGTGGTGTGTCTCTATTTGACGCCGGGAGCGCAGACACAACCAGCCGTGTCTCCCTGATGAATCCCGATCCAGCCGGCGAAAGGCCTCGGAGCAGGCAATACAAATATATCTGCCTTCAAAAGGGATTGCGATGGTTTCCCTCATGCAGCTAGAGAAGAGTTTTCATATCTGTAACTTTTTTTTTTTGAATTTAAATTTCATTTTTCCGGTTTCTCCATCTTCAAACTCCTCTCCCCCTCCACTCAAGTCCAAATCTTTGCCAGACAGTTCAGTTGTTGGCCTGCGCTTGTTTTTTCCCCCACTATTAGATTGTTCGTCTATGTATTTGTCTGACTTTATTCAAGTTTAAAGGCTGTGCCAGTCTTGAATAAAAGTTTCTCTGTGTTAGGTTCCCTTATGGGAGCAAAACATACCCCACTTGTTTACTGTTTATCGTTTACTGTTCCCTACCTCATTTCATTTCCGATTTTGCTTTGATTAAATTGAGGGTATTTGTTTCTGTCCGTCTGTGTGTTTGTCTTTTGATCTCCCTTGCATCTTTGGGTGGATCCTCAGGCGTAGGCTCAAAGACTGTCCCCTACATTTTATATTATTTGCATAATGTCTTTAGTTTTACAGCAACTTTTTTTCCTCACCACATCTTCGTTTGGTTGCATTTACTACTCTTCGCTGGCTGCTCTGGGGGTGCTATTGCATTCTTTTTTGCACCCCATGGTGGTGAGAACACCACAGTATTATGGACTGTGGTGTGTCTCTATTTGACGCCGGGAGCGCAGACACAACCAGCCGTGTCTCCCTGATAAGTCCCGATCCAGCCGGCGAAAGGCCTCGGAGCAGGCAATACAAATATATCTGCCTTCAAAAGGGATTGCGATGGTTCCCTCATGCAGCTAGAGAAGAGTTTTCATATCTGTAACTTTTTTTTTTTTTAATTTAAATTTCATTTTCCCCAGTTTCTCCATCTTCAAGCTCCTCTCCTCCCTCCCAAGTCCAAATCGTTGCCAGACAGTTCAGTTGTTGGCCTGCGCTTGTTTTTCTCCCCCACTATTAGATTGTTCGTCTATGTATTTGTCTGACTTTATTCAAGTTTAAAAGGCTGTGAAGTCTTAAATAAAAGTTTCTCTGTGTTAGGTTCCCTTATGGGAGCAAAACATACCCCACTTGTTTACTGTTTAAAAATATATGTTTACCACGTTTCGTCCAATCTTGATGTAATAGTCTCTTAATTAGCAAATGGTTAGAATGTTAGTCATTATATCTGAAGCTCGATGAATGAAAGCTAAGTGTACACGGAATACATGTATTTGTTTGTATGTAACACCTAGTCATCATGTACTTTTTGAGTGTTGAACATTACTTTCTCATGTGAAACATGGTCTTTCTTTTCAACAGTTACGATGACATCAAATATAGCTTCTACAAGCTGAACATGACATTGCTGTCATACTATGAAGCGTTTTGGCATGATATAGCGCAAGAATGTTGTTGTTGTCTTCAATTTAACGTCTTTCCACATTAAGTGAAATTAGATGAGCGCAAGAATGTGAATCAACATGAACGCGCTAATTATCATTTTGAAAACATTGAAACAGTAACGAGACAAGAACATAAAGGGAGACAAACAAGCAAGCCACTGTAATCTTCATATCAATATATCTTCTCAAAGGTTGTGTCCCTTCCATTCTGAATAGCACATGCCTCATGAACAGGTGTGCGGTTTAGTTTCTGCGATTGAAAATTTACAAAATTAGACAAATGAAGTACTGCGACATAATTCGAATATTTATGAATAATAGAGAAAGAAATTAAAGCAAACAAAAAATAGACAAACTCTAAACAATCTTGTATCACGTAGTAATTTACAAATTATGACCGCACTTGAAAAATACTGAGCAAAAAGAAAGGGAACAGAAAGAGAATTAGACAAGGATTAAAGATATAAATCATGAAAACGAAAATACAGCAAGCAAACAGTTTATGACAGCTAACCCCCCCCCCCCCCCCCCACACACACACACACACACAAAATGCACCATTCTATGTCAAGTAGGACATTCCGGAAATTTGTCAACTAGGTCCCTGCTTAAATTCATCTTAGGTATTGAGTTTAGCACGTGTTCGTTCTTTAATTTAACGTCTATCCACCTAACAGTGATCTTAGACAGTATGTAAGTGTTATGTGTGTGTGCATGTGGTGTTTTTGGGTGGATGCATGCGAACGGTTGGTGTTGATTTTGGGCGTACATAGGTATGTATAATGCATTTAGGCCTGGATAAAATAAATAATAATTGGAAAAAAAATTACCCCCCCAAAAAACAAAAAACAAAAAACAACAAAACAAACAAAAAACAAAAAAAAAAAAACAAAAAAAAAACCCCAACATAACTTAATCCAAAACATTGAAAGAAACACTAAATAAGCAACTGACACCAGGATGGGGAAAATAACATAGACGTTAAAGTAAATGTCCAACTGGGCTTTTAATCATCCATAAACCCCCCCTTCAAAAATTTTTTTGATTCTTTGGGAGATGACGTTTTCCCAAAGGTGACGTCGAGGGTTTTTAAAAGTGTTTCAAAAACCAAGCAGGTAAGTAGGGCTATTTCCGCACAAAAAATAAGGGGAAAGGGGGGGGCGATTTGCTGGCTACAAATGCAAGTCACATTTTACGGGTTTTTGGTTTTAAAGGCATCAACCCCCCAATTTTAAAATAAAATTTTTTTAAAAAACCCACCTTGGGAAAAACCTTGATACCTGTTTTTATTGTCTGATATTTTTGTTAAAAATACCCCCCCTTTTTTTTTTCCGGGCCTTTTCCCCTTTTTTTAAAATAGATTTCCGGGATACATCTTTTAAAAGACTATAACTCCCATGTAAGGAAAAAGGGAAAAATGCAAATCATGTTAAATCTCTCGGTGAAGCAGCCTTTTTTGGGCAAAAGGGTTTCCCCCTTTCATTCGCAGAAAATTTCCCAGGGGTAAATGGAACCCAACAAAAATGGGACATGGGAAAACCAGGGGAAAAAATCCCAAAAAAATAAATGAAGTGGTAAGACTTCTATATGAGTTCTGTTTCCAAAATTTGTATTCGAAAATTTTAAAAGTTTGGGTAAAAACTGTTTTTTGAATCAACGCAAAGTAGTATTTGAAATGCGGGGAAAATTTTAAAAAATCAAAAAGAAAGTGTAATGCCATGTTAAGGGCAACAATTCCCGGGCATTAATATGGAAAAATTTTTTAAAAGGGTGGAAACCTTTCTCTTTTCAAAGGATGGAATTAGAATGCGAACCAGCCCAAATGTTTGTCTAGAACAAAACCATTTTGTAAAAATTTTTTAAAAGGTGATTTAAAAAAAGTTTCATTTAAAAGGTTTTTAGAAAAACCTTGGGCACAAGGGTCCATCATTTTTTTTAAAAAACTTGTGTGTCTAGTCATAATTTGCTCAAACTAAGTTCCCATTCCGGGATGGGTGCAAAAAGACACCCAAGGAGCTACGTTTTGGGGGGCAGTGCTTTTTTTTTGTATAAAAGGGGATGTGTATGGGGCTATGGGTTTTTAGAAAATCGAATTTTGTGCCCTTTTAGGAAAATTTAAATTTTTTGATTTTAATTCGTTTCACGGGTTTATTAAAAATTTTGTCCCTGTATGACTTTTTTACAATAATTTTTGCAAAATGCAAGTTCATTTTTTTCTTCGAAAGGCAATATTCCGACCCATAAAAAGTTTTTTAAATTGATGTATAAACCCCGGGACACCAAAGCATCTTGTAAGCTTTACTATCGATACTCTGCAATTTTTTAAAAATTTAACTTTTTGGGGGCGGAAAAAAGTCCCCGGGGCATAGGAAAATTTTTTTGATCGAACCCCCGCATAGCAAATTTTTGTTAATTTTTTACTTTTTTTTTAACCCCCCCTGATTGTTGACTAAACCATTTCCAAAAAAATTAAATTTTTCTTAGCTTTTGTTGAAAGTTTGTATTTTATAATTCCACCCTAAAATTTAAAAAGTTAAATTTACTCCTAAAATTTTTAAACGATTTTTTTATATTAAAGGAAATAATCCATCAATTTGAAATGAAGGCAGAGGTTTGGGAAATCAAAAACCATATTGAAAAAAATAACCCAAATTTTGCATTTTTTTACAAGTTTTTTTTGGAAAAGGGGCCAATTTCCATTTTTAAAATTTAAAATTTTGAAAAAAACCAAAAAAACCCTAAATTTTTATTGGGTTCCCATTTTTTTGGTTTTTTATAACTTTTTTAAAAATTTTAAAAAGGTTTTGGAATTTAAACCCCTAACCCGTTGTTTTTTTTGGGGGGGTTTTTTTTTTTTTTTTAAAGTCGTTTTTTAAAATTATATCCCATTTTTTTCCCAAAAAAATTTTTTTAAATTTTGGGAAAAATTTTTCCCAAAAATTTTCCCCAACAGAAAAGGAGACAATTCCGGGGATTTTTTTTTTGGGGTTTGTTTTCCTTTCTTTGGGGAAAAAAGGGGTTTTACCCTTGATTTTTTCCACAAAAAGGTTTTAAAGTTTTCAACACCCCTTTTCCTAAAAAATTTTTTTTCAAAAAATTTTAAAATAATTTGGCAAATCCCCTTTTTTTTTCCCCAAAAAAACGTTGGGTCCCATTTTTCTTTTCAAACCCTGAAAATTTAACCTTTATTTTAATTTTTAAAGGGAGAATTTTTAAAGTGCCTGTTTTTTGGAATTTTTAAAAAAAATCCTTTTTTTCCAAAAATTTTCCCTCCCCTTTAAATTTTTTAAATTTTCCCCCTGTAAGGGGGCCCTTCCCTTTTGTTTTTTTGCAAAAAAAATTTCCCCAAAAGGGGTTAAAAGTTTTTTTTCCAAAAATTTGGGAAGGGAAACCAATTTTTTTAAAATATATTTAAAAAAACCCCAATTTAAATTTTTTAAAATTTTTTCCCATTTTTTTAAAATTTCCTTTGGCCCCATGATTTTTTTTAACCAACAGAAAGTGACCTTTATTCTTTTGGGCCTTTTTGATAATTTGTTCTGGGAATTTTTCCTCGTTTTCCTTTTCCCCCAAAATTTGTGGGTTTTTCTTATTTTTTTTTAAAATTTCCCCCCCCTTTTTCCCAATTTGCTTTTTTTCCAAAATAAAAAGCCTCATTTTTTTTGGAAAAAAATCAACTGGTTTTTGGAAAAAAAACCACCATTAAAACCAATTTTTTCCAACAAATTTGGGTGGGCTTTTTAAAAAGGGGTTACCAAACCTTTAACTTTTCAACCATTTTTAATGGAGTTGTTTTTCCAAATTTTTCCCAAACCACTTTTAAATTTAAAAATTTTTTTGGGTTTTAAAATCTTTAGCCTTTTGCCGTTTTTGTTTTTAATGGTAAATAATTTATTGGGAAAACCTGTTTAAACTAAAAAAATTTTCCTTAAAGGGTTTTAAGACCAAAAAACCCCAAAAATTGGAGTTAGGGGGCAAAATTTTAATAAAAGTGTTTAAAAAAATTTTTGGGGCTTGTTTTCCCGGGGTTTTGGGGAAAAATTTTTCCCAAGGAAATTTTTTGGGGGGGGGGGGGGGGGGGGGTTTTGGCCCGGGGGGGGGGGGGGGGGGGGCCTGCCATCATTTAACAAGACTAAAATGAAGAGTCTACTAAATTTTCCCAAACCAAAACGATTGGTGTTTTACATTTCGCTTTTCATTATCCCAAAAGGGGGCAGGGTGATTAAAATCACCTGCTTTTAAACCTTTTTTCCCGGCTGGCCCGGTATAGCGCAAAGCCATTCGGGTTTTCTTTGTCAGGCCCTTTTTGGGCAAATAAATGGAAACAACTTTTAATGTAAGTAATTCGTTGATTTTTCATTTTTGCGGCACATGCATTAATTTTAACATTTTTTAAAAAAGGGTGGTTCTTTTTTCAAAGAAATTCAACCTTTTTTTGAATAAATTTGCAGTAGTAACCCTCCTTTGTTTGGGTTGTTATTTTTGGAATTTTGGGGGGTAAAGAATTTTTGAAATTTTTGGGTTTTTTTTTGTTGGGTTTTGCTTTTAAAGACTGTAAAAATTAACACTTGATAAGTATGTTTCTGAGAGAGGGTTAAATCATTTGGGTGAAAAAAAATTTTTGTTGATATGATCGCAGTTCCATTGCAATATTTTCAAATCGAATTTTTCCGTCATGCTCTCTAAGAATGAAAAATGTATTGTCCTAAATAGAAAAAAGCAACTTTTTTAAAAAAATTTAAAATAGCAAATAACAAAAGATAAAAAACTGTTTCAATTTGCAAAAATAATATACTGGTTTTCGCCCGTAAAAAGAATTAGTTTTATGGGGTTATTCCCTTTAAAGATAAAGAGGGTTTAAAAAAAAAATGATGAATTTCAAGATGGCACCCCCTTTTTTAAAACAAAACTAACAGTCACGAAGGTGTGGTATTTTTCAAAAAATTAAATTTCCAAACCTCTCTCAGAAAGAAATCCCCCAAAAAAGGATCAACAATCACTCAGCACAGCAAATCTGGGGGGGGGGGGGTTTTCCCTGAATTTTGGGGGCGAACAAAAAGGTCGCGTAGTACAAGGGGAAGGGTCTGGGGGGTGGTGGGGGAACCTGGTTCTTTCTTTGGGGTTCCTCCAGAACAGGTCCACACCTGGGGCCCCCATGTTTTGCTGCCACTTACCCGGTTCCCGAGGGGAAAGGGGGTGAAAAAACCGAAGAAAACGCGGGGGGTTTGGGGGAAAAAATTTGGGGCCCCCCCGAAACTGACGTTGCTGAAATCACAAACTGTTTCCTGACGAGAGCATTGAACCCCTTCTGCTTTGAAAGGTTTTTGATCCCTTTGTTTCGATGGGGGAAAACTTTCTTACCACTACTTTAGAAACAGGATGACGTTTTTAAAAATTGTTTTAATTTTTACAACAAAGTCCCTACAGCAGCTTCAGGAGACTTCCTTTTTTTTAGGGCCTTATTTCCGGGGATGACTAAGGGGTCCTTTCATGGGTTTTTTTAGAATCACTTCCACCTTGAAAAATTCTTTGAAGTTCCCCTGTTACATACGTTCCCCTTTTTGGGGTTTGCTCTGAAAACAGTACGGGAAATTTTCCCCCCAAAATTCTTTGCCCATTTTTTTTTGGGTATGGAAAACGTGGGAGAAACAAAACCCTAGCAGATCTGATTTTTTCGCTCTTTTTTGGAAATTTTTTTTCTTTTAAAAAATTTTCCCCATGACGTAATGGCGGTTTTTTTTGCTTTTTCGTCATCATTCTTTTTTTTTCAGTCTTCTTTCTACTTTTCATCGCATTTCTTTTTCCCTTTTTTCCGGGAATTTTTTTTTTGGGGGCTGTTCTATGGGGTGGTTACAAGGTGAGGACGTTTAGGGGGCGATAAAAAAAGGGCCCAGCCTTGGCAGCTTCGGCCCTAAGATGCCCCGTTTTTTTTTTTTGGGGTTTTCAGTTCCTTTTTTTCCGCGTTTCCCGTAACGATACTTTTTTTTTTCCTCTAAATTCAAATACTTTTTAAACAGTTCGGGGGGGCGGGGGTGGGGTTTTGTCTTCCCAGCTTTGATACTTTTTTTTCAGTTTCGAAATTCGTTCAAGGAAAATAATTTTACTTACGGCTTTTTCATTTTCCTTTTTTTTTTTGCCACGCCCATTGACCCCGGGCCCCGTTTTTTTCGGGGCCCTCCAAACCGGGCTTGCCGACTGGAAAAGAACTTTTCCCTTGTAGAGGAAGACCTCGCCTTCTGGGGCTGGGGTTTTTTTTTTTCTCATCAAATGTTTTTTTTTGGGGCCCCCCTTCCTCAATTTGGGTTTTTTGCTCCCCGGGGGTCCAATCAGGGTTTTCAGAGATTTTTGCTAAAATTTTCCCCAGCAGCCTTTAACCCAAATGGTTGAAAATGTCCCCCGCCATCACGTGTGGGCTTTGTGAAAGTGGGGCGTGTGTGCACGTGGGATGGTGTAAATAATACATACAGATTCACCCATCTGTCTATCTACGGGCTGTCTGTCGATCTATCAAACTATCCAAACATCAAACTATTTTATCTATCAAACTATCTATCTATCTATCTATCTATCTACATTACGCGCAAACCTTACAAATCCCAAAAAAATAAATCCCCTCACTACCCACAATCCCCGTTTTTTTTTCTGTATTGCGAGACGATTTTTAAAAAGGGGAAAAAAAACAGGACAAACCGGGAAAAAAGCTTGGCCTTCTCTTTTTTTTTTGTTTGCTTTGTTTTTTTGTTTTTTTTTTTAAAATTTTTTTTTCAATATTTTGGTCCCCCTCGGGAAACCCTTTTTCTGAAAACAATAAAAACTGTAGACCAAAAAAATGCGCAATGTCACCACACTATGAAAGGGGAAAAGGGGCAGATGGGGGTTACTGTTGAGGGGGAGGGAACAGTGGGAAAAATGGAAATAAGGGGTGGAGAAGCAGAGAATGGATGTTAGGGAAAAGCAAATGAAGGAAGAAAAAAGGGGGTTTTTGGGGGAAAAGAGAGAGAGAGAGAGAGAAGAAAAGAGAAAAGAGAGAGAGAAAAGGGGGGGGGGGGGGGGGGGGGGGGGGCTGTTGAAAATCAACTTCACTGGGCTTTTCCTTTGTCTTTTGTAAAGAGGGATTTACGTGTTTTAAAAAGGGATTTCAAAATAGAATGTTTTCCCCAGATCCGAACTTTAAATTTTAAATGTTTTAAAGGGCCCCAAATTTAAAGGGGACAGAATGCACGAAGGAATTTGGGAAATGGGTGGTAGAGAAAAAAGGAGGGTGGGGTTTTGGGGGGGGTGTGGGAGAACATGAAAGGGGGGGGGGAAAAGGAAAGAAATTTTTCAGGGGGGCAGGGGGGGGCGGGGGGGGAGGGGGAAAGGGGAAATGGGGGGAAATTTAAAGAAGGAGGTTTGGAATAGGAAAAGTGAAAGAGTATGGGGGCCCAAATAAAGAGGCAGAGAAGGGAAAGAAGGGGGGAAAACCAAAGTTAAAAGGGGAGGGGGAGGGGGGAAAATGGGTTTCCAAAAGGGGGAAAATACGAGAAGGGGGGGAAGTGGGGAATGGGGGGGAAAAGGGTGGGTAGAAATAAGGGCCTTAAAAAAACAAACAATATAAATCCCAGGGCAGAAAACCTTTTCCCAAAATCCCGTAATTTCCCAAAGGGGGAAGCCCTTTAGGGCTGAGGCTTTAACTGAAAACTTTCCCGCACGATTTTACTGTGATCAGACTGTAAACATGTAAGGACAGTGCCCAGTTTTAAATGTGATAAGACTGTATTTTATGTAAGGAAAAAGTGCCCAGTTCCCCTGGATAAGGCCCGTTTCTTTTGAAAGGGGGGTGCCCCCGTTCACTGTATAAGAACTGTATCTATGGAAGAACAGTGCCCCCTTCACTGTGGGTAAAAACTGTATCTATGAAAAGGGCAGTGGGCCCCCAAAAAAACTAATAAAAAATATTGCCCGCGAAAAGAAAATTCCTGCCCACAAATATCAAATGCCGAAAGACAGATCAAAAAGGAAAGAACAGATATCTTTTCATGACAAGTTATGTCGGGTTTTCCAAGAACGCTCGGGTTTGGAAAAGGTCCGACCCATCCTACATCTCTGTCTTTAAAATTTTGGGAGTTACGGCCCCAAAAAAACACGCCCGAACACGTTTCAATTTTATCTTAAACCCCCACCAAAACTCCACATCCCTAAAATAAATTTGCACCCGGGAAAATAAACAACGGGTTTCCCCAAATCAAAGTCATTTCCCCATTTTTTTCCCCCCATTCCCCTTTTTTTATTAA
>CM031609.1:87239808-87299808 GCA_018398815.1 Conus ventricosus
CATATCTGCATGATTGATTCATAAACGAAGTGATAGACTCTTGTTTAGTGAAATTTACTCACACGAGAGATCTTCATTAATGGTTGTCTTTGTGTTGTCTTCTTTCTTTGTTTTTGTCATATTTCACTGTGAAGAAATCACATACTTCTTTTGATTGCTCCTGCCTGATTATTGCCTTTGGGCATTTTCTTCTTCATCTTTATAGAATTGTTTTGTCTGCTTAATGTACTGTTAATTGTTATGTGCAATCAATATATTGTCAGTTGCTTCCTCATCTTTTCCACGTTTGTTTATTGGTAGTTGCTTTATAGTTGCCACTTTCTTGTTGATATTTTATTGCTGGTTGCTTTATCGTTGTCACTTGCTTGTTTATATTTCTGCCACTGTTTATGGCTTGTTATTACATTACTGCCACTTTTTTTTTTCGTTCATTTTATATTGATTGTTATAGCCTGTTACTCTAACGTTTATTGCCGGTTACTCTATTATTATCTTCTTGTTCATCTTGTCACGATTTTTTACGGCACGTTGCTGTATTTTCGTCACGTTTCGTTAATCTATTTAATTTTTTCTGCTGGTTAATGTACTGGTGCTGCGTTTTTATTCTTCTTGCTACTTTTTTTTAAGAGCTAGTTACTAAAGTCTTGCAAAGGTCTGTTAGTCTCATTATGATAGTCTAGCTATTAGCAGAGGTTGTCTGTCACGTACAGAAGATGGGAGTTCAAAAAGAGAAACGTTTCAAACGTCCCACGCACCCAGGCAATCCACACGGACAAACGTTTGCAGCAAACAAAGAATATTTAGATGAAAACAACCCTTCTCTATCACACATCTGTCACCATGCACTGCCAACTCACTCACATAAAGGGAAAAAACTCAGTGGCAATGGAAACAACTGTTCTTGTTCTCACCACCGAAATACAGTCTTAGGAGAGAAGAGACTGAAGGGGGTCTTCACAATTCGCTCAGTTTCCGCTTCTGTGAATATTCTCCGCGGAAAGCAACCTTCAAGGGAAAAGATCAGTAAACAAAATATAACTATGGGATGATTTAGGGCAAATTCTGCCGTTTTCTTGCCAGCCACACACGTACTTGGACGTAGATGCTCCCGCGTCTTGCAACGCATGAGGCAGTCAAGGCGCTCCACTGTGCACTGTCCTCAGACAGTTTGCTAGTGTCACTCCATCCTCTGTCAGTGGGTCTGAGGTCTCTCTCCACTGTCTGTCGCCAGCTCATCCTGGGTCGTCCTCTTTTTCTCTGGCCTGCTGGGGTCCATTTAATATCCTGGTTTGCAGGTCTTGAAATCGGGTAATCTCAAGACATGACCTAGCCAGTAGCCTACTGCAGGCGATGGTTGGCACGGGGAGCTGTTTTGATCTCTCCCTGACGTTTGGTATAAGTCTGGCCATTTGATGCCCAAGATCTTACATAGGCACATAGTATCAAAAGCGTCGAGTTTCTTCTCCTGGGTGGTCTTCAGTTGCCAGGTTTCACAGCCATATAACAGCGTTGAAATCACACTAGTAGTTATACAATTTCAGTTGATTTCAAGGAAGAATTTCTTGCTGTTCCATATTTTGTTCAGCTGATTGAATGCTGATGTTGCCTTCCCAATACGACACTTCAGTTCATGGTCGAGGTCATTGGCGTTGTTGATGGAACTCCATAGGTATGTGAAGTGCTCTACTTCTTCCACTTGTTTTTGGTGGACGAGAATGTCCGTTGGCCCTTGCCGTTTACTGGTAAGCATTTAAAATCTTTTTGGCACTGATAATGAGGCCACTGTTGCCTGCAGACTTGCTGATATTGTCTACAAGCACCTGCAGATCTTGAGTGGTGCTTGCAAGAGCGGTAATGTCATCGGCAAAATGCAGATCTAAAAGGCTGTTTCCTTCTGTCCACTTGATTCCCTTTTCTTGGGCTGCGTGTTTCAAAACCCAGTCAATGGCAAGTGCAAAGAGGATAGGGAGAGGATACGGGCCTTGCCTTACCCGGTGACAATTTCAAACCAGTCGCTGTGGCCATTTTCCGTCCTGACTCTGCACTTGGAGTTTATGTAAATCTGCTCTATGGCCGACACAACTTTATCTGGGCTGCCGTCGGTTTTCATGATTTTCCACAATGACGGTCTGTGGACACTGTCAAATGCTTTGGTGAAGTCACTGAAGCTGATGGCCAGGGTTACTTGGTGCTTTCCACACTTCTCGATGATCTGTCTTAGTGTGAAGATCTGTTCCGCACAGGATCGTTTCGGGCGGAAGCCGTCTTGTTGTTCTCTGAGTTCATTGTCCACCACATCGCGTAGTCGGTTGAGGATGACCTGGCAGTACACTTTCCCTGGTATCGACAGTACAGTAACTCTTCTCCAGTTGTCGCACTCTAAGAGGTTGCCTTTTTTTTGGAATACAGACGACTTCGCCACTCTTCCAATCCTCTGGGAGGGCGCTAGAGTTCCAAACCTAGTTACAGAGACTGCACATCCCAGAGACGATGCAGTCACCACCGCCTTTAAGCATTTCCGATGCTATTCCATCGAACCCAGGGGACTTATTCATTTTTTTTTTAATGTCTGGATGGCTGTTCTGATTTCCTCTTCAGTGAAGTCATCGTGTTGATTGGGAGCAGGAGGGATGGATCATCCGCCTCAGCTGGTGTGTGGCGTGGGTCTGTTAAGAACTTCTTTGAAGTGCTCGACCCATCTTGCAAGCTTTTCCACGCCTCTTGACATAAGTGTGCCATCTTTTGCCTTCACAGGTCCAGAGCCAGTCCTCACAGTACCAGTTATCTCTTTGCGATCTGGTAGACAACTCTCATGTCGTTGCGTTTGGCAGCTTCTTCGGCATCTTCTGCTTGCTTATCCAGCCAATCCCTTTTATCTTCCTGGGCATTTCGCTTCACCTGCCTGTCCTTCTCGATGTACTCCTGGTAGTATGCTGCTTGGTCTGTTGAGCAGTTGTGTTCTTCTTGCGGAGTTATTTCCTCTTTGCTATTGATTCCCATGTGTCATCACTGATCCAGGATTGCCGCAGTGGCTTCTTAAACCCTAGAATTTCTTTTCCAGCTGTTGCCATGGCAATCCTCATCTTACAGACATGGGGTTCTCCACCTTGGCCTAATCGCAATGTGATCGATTAGAGTCTGAGTCCTGGGATCATTTGATATCCATGTGATCTGTGAATATCATTATGCTGGAATAGTGACGACCCAATTTTCATGTTGTTCATTGCGCAGAACTGCAGGAAGCGTTCACCATTATCAATTCTCTTGCCATACCCATGTGGACTAAGGACATGCTCAAATCCAGACCGATCCTCCCCATCTGTGCATTCAAGTCGCCCATGATCAACAAGATATCATGGCGTGGTATTTTTCAACCAAGTCTTGAAGCTGCTGGTAGAAGGTGTCTTTGTCTGCGTCATCGTGGTCTTTGGTTGGGGCTTAGCACTGGATGATGGTGACCTTGGCGTCCATTCCTCTAGTGCACTGCCTGCTTGTCTGTCAAGGATAAGAGCTACGCCGTCACGGTGAATGTTGTCATGACGACCTGAAAACAGGATGCTTATGTCTTCTGATGTAAAGTTCCCTGACTCTGTTCAACGAGTTTCGCTAAGCCCTAGGATGTTGACTTTGTAGAACTTCATTTCCTTCATGACTTTGGCAACTTGGATGACTGGAACAAAGTTCTTACATTTCAATATCCAATGCGTGCAACAATTTTTGCAGTTAGGACTCGAGTCATCGGGGCGCCAGCTTCCTCAGAGAGGCTTTACTGGTGTCCGTCATTCTGCCTTCGGTTGGAGTCGACTGTTGTCTTGGCTGCGTTGACAATGAAGCGCTTTGACCTGTTTTCGTAGCTCATGTGTT
Source organism: Conus ventricosus (assembly GCA_018398815.1). NCBI lineage: Eukaryota > Metazoa > Mollusca > Gastropoda > Neogastropoda > Conidae > Conus > Conus ventricosus. The sequence continues at coordinate 87,243,673 of CM031609.1, forward strand.
TTGCAGGAACAGGGTACTAGCTTGAAGCCAAACCTCCTTGCAGTTATTTAAGGAGACTGTAGAAGGTAATCGTCTCTGAAAGACCAACAGCCGATGTCCACTCACAAAGCAGTGGTTCGCCTTTGGACTGTACACGTGGCCGTTAAGCTTCTCTTGGAAACTCCTCCGCCCTAGCCGGTGCTTCCGCAAGGGAAGTCGTACGCCTAGTGGTGCCGTGTAAACACCACCCCTCACGTGGTTCAGCCCGCCAGCTGAAGCGGTGTACCAGGGTGTGGCGCTAGGAGCCAGCACGTGAGAGCTTTAGGAGATGGATGAGGACCAGTGATGCCCGTCCACCCCACTAGGTAGGATGCAGCTGCCGAACAACAAAGGTGCTCTCTCTACACAGAGATCCCTACACTCCAGCTACACAGAGACTGGAAATCCATCCATCCGGCCAACAATCAAACACAACCAGCGGCAGAGACCGTTTGCGGGAGTCCGGACAAAAAAATGCACTGAGCCTACACATGGGCTTCTTGCGTGTAAAGGTCAAAACCTATTGCATTATACCTACAAACATTAGGTAAAACGGTTATATTACAGTTTTGGCTGTTTACAAACTGATTTTGCTATTACAGGCAAAGAACGTGCAAGAACCAAAAGCGTGGGTAACAAATGTTTCTATCTGGAGCTCCCAGGCTCCAAGGGTATGTGTCCGTACACGGGAATGGGAGGCTCACACGACGATTTTCAATCTAATGGGTCCATGTCCACACACGGGAATAGGAGGCTCACACGGTCCTTTTCAATCTAACAGGTTCAGTGTCCATACCATGGGAATCCTGGAGCTCACACTTTCGTTCATAAGGTTTATCAGCAGTAACTTTTACTCCGACGACGCGGTGGTCTAAGAATGCATTTCAGTGTTTAAAATGAATGACACGAATCACTTCCCTGCACGTGTAAATATGACTTTCGTTCGACCCCCACCCCCTCCCCTCTGCCCCCGACAGTGAAGTAGCAGCCCAGGACGACTTGGCGTGCCAAGCACTGACTGTAGAAGCAGCTATTCCGTCTCACCAGGGCAAGGTAGTCTTCCAGCCCAGCCAGGGGTCCAAGACGTTGTGGGTCATTCTGACCGAGGGCATGCAGCGAAACGTACTCTGCTCTTTGTTTAATAACCGTTTGTGTGACGTGGTTTACTATGTTAACGCTTCAACAAATGATTTTGTAAAACCGTGTGTTCTGTGACTGTTTCATGGACAGTTCCTGTGATCCCGTGTAATCCTTCCCATTCTTCAACGTCTCATCACCATCTCAACACTTCTTGTAACTGAATATATTTGTAGACGCTTCAACGACAGTATTTGTGGCACTAAGTATTTTTTTTTTTCTCAACACTTTTTGTAACTGTATACATTTGTAGACGCTACAACGACAGTATTTGTGACACTAAGTTTTCTTTAAGTTCTTAAACAACCGTTTTGTGAGATTGTGTATTCAGAAAAAGCTTCAAGAATTGTTTCTGTGATGTGTTCTGTGTATGCTTCAACAAGGATTTTTGTTACATCATGTAATCTGTATATACTTCAACAAACGTTTTTGTGCCATTTGCATTCTGTGGACACTTCAATAACAGCTTTTGTTACATGTGTATTTTGTTCATGCTACAACAACAGTCTTTTGGAACACAAGTGTTTTTTTTTACATACCCTAGCTATATATTTTGTGACACCTTATATATTACATACTCTTAACTAACAGTTTTGAGAAAACCTGTTTTTTTTGTACCTGTCTTCCTAACCCGTGCGTGCGTGTGTGTGTGCGTGCGTGTGTGTGTGTGTGTGTGTGTGTGTGTGTGTGGTGCGTGCGTGTGCGTGGTGCGTGCTGTGCGTGTGTGCGTGCGTGCGTGCTGCGTGCGTGCGTGCGTGCGTGCGTGCGTGCGTGCGTGCGTGCGTGCGTGTGTGTGTGTGCGTGTGTGTGTGTGTGTGTGTGTGTGTGTGTGTGTGTGTGTGTGTGTGTGTGTGTGTACTCTATAATTCTTCAGCAACGTGTTTTGTGACATGTGTATTCTGTACATTCTTTTATAACAGTTTTTGTGACATGCATTCTGTAATGCTATAGCAACACTTTTTGGACACAAGCCTTATGCAATGCTTCAACAAGTTTATTTTCAACAATTGCAGTCTGCAGTGCTTAAGAACAGATTTTTTTCCTGACACGTGTATTCTGTCGATGCTTCAACAGCAGTTTATTATTATTATTATTATTAATTATTATTATTATTATTTTATTATTATTATTATTATTATTATTATTATTATTATTATTAGGGTATTTATATAGCGCCTATCCTCAGTCACAAACCAAGCTCTAAGCGCTTTACAATAAACACACTACCTCACTTATTCAACGGGCTGCCTACCCAGGTAGAGCCGGCCGAAGAGCAGCCTACTGGCGCTCATTCAGTCGTTTCACGTACCATTCAAATATCAGTCACTCATTTTCATTTATCTCATTTATTCCTCCAGTTTCTCACATAGGATGATTACGTTGTTTATACGTGTCCTCCATTTCCACCGGTACACGATGGCACACGATAACAATAATTGACAATTTTTGTGGCTTTGTAAGAAATACCAGGCGGCTATCATCAATCTACATCAATTTGCCAGGCAGGGGAACCCCCCCTGCTCTTTTCGATTTTAACTGCCGTGGGTTCTTTAACGTGTGCAGGGGTCAGGAAGGCACACGGTCCGACTCGCTATAGTCCCCATCAGACGGCAGTTTCTGCGATGCCATAACATTACATTCTGTACATGTTTCAACAACACTTTTTGTGACGCTTGCATCAGTAATGTATCAACATCAGTTTTTGTGACACGTGTATTCTGTTCAAGGTTCACCAGTTTTTCTGTTACACTAAATATTCTGTACACGTTTCAAAAATAGTTTGTTACATTTGCAATTTGCCCAAGAAGCGACAAATGGCTTTGGTCTGTATTTTTTCCGATCAGGAAGTTTGTTTTTTTCTTTGTTTGTTAGTTTTTTTATGGTTTGGGACAAATTTCTACCAAATAAAAAGAGAAAATTCTACCTCTGTGTGTGTGGTGTGTGTGTGTGGTGTTGGGCGTGTGCGTGTGCGTGTGTGCATGCGTGCGTGCATGCGTGCACGTGCGCGCGTGCGTGCGTGCGTGCGTGCGTGCGTGTGTGGTGTGTGTGTGTGTGTGTGTGTGTGTGTGTGTGTGTGGTGTGTGTGGTGTGGTGCACAAATTTTCAAGAATCAATTTTTCACAAATAGGAATAAACACAGACTAAATGAGAGTCTTATTTCAGAAGAGACTTGCAAATTCTCTCTCCCTCTATCTCCCCATTCTCTCTCTCTCTCTCTCTCTCTCTCTCTCTCCTCTCTCTCTCTCTCTCTCTCCTCTCTCTCTCTCTCTCTCTCTCTCTCCTCTCTCTCCTCTCTCTCTCTCTCTCTCTCTCTCAGCTCTCTCTCTCTCCTCTCTCTCTCTCTCTCTCTCCTCTCTGAGCATTCAAAACAACATTCGTATTTTCTCTCTCTCTCTCTCTCTCTCTCTCTCTTCTCTCTCTCCTCTGAGTTCGAGATCACGCAGCGGGCAGGACGCGAATTTGGTGCACTCTTAAAATTTTTGTACATTTTTATTAATTAATCAGGATTAACGAACTCTGCAGTGATACAAGATGAACGCCGAATTGTGTGCAGGTTCTGTCGACATTAATATGCAAAAATTACTGCAAAATCAAAAAGAACAATTTGAAAAAGCTTTGATTTCCGATTGAAACAATGACTCAGCAGATTTCAGTCGGCTTGGACAGAGCCGTGCGTGAGTTAAAAATTGAACTGCATGAGCTGCGTGCTAAAACTTCGAGCTTAGAAGCAACAGTGACAAGTGCCACTCAGGAAACACACCGGACAAAGCAAATTGTGTCACAACTTGAAAACAAAATGGTACGAACAACAGGTGTGTTGTCTGACAAAATTGAAAAGCTTGAAATCTACTCTAGGCGGGACAATTTGAAGTTTTTCAATGTTCAGCCTAAGTCCAGCATGAGTCACATGATGAGTGTGTGACAGTGATTGTCCAGGTGCTACAAGGGACTGTGTCCGACAAAGTGTGGTGCCGGGATGACATCATCAGAGCACACCGTCTCGGACGTAGCAACGACAACAACCGACCCCCGCCGATGATCGTGAAGTTGCGCGATTGGGCTGATAAGATGGCGGTGCTTACCCGAGGCAAAGAAGCACTGCGGAAGAAAAATGTGACGGTTGCCGCCGATCTGACAGACAGACAGAGAGAAACGCTTCAAGAATACCGACAACAAGGTATGCACGCCTACTACAAGGGTAACAGACTGGTGGTGGAGGAACAGAGGCGACGTCCCGGTCACCGCTGGCAGACGGCACCGGAACACCACGCCGGCAGCGCTCAGCGTTAAGACTCCCGCATCAACACACGGTTCGACGAAGGCGACCACATCACCCGTAGTGAGCATTACTACGACAGTCAGAGTATGGTAGTGAAAGGCTGGAAACCATACCGTGGGCCGTGGTATAGGCCTACCAACAGTGACTGTGATCCGAGGGTCTATTCTGGGGAGTGTGGAGTGGGGGTGAGGACAATAACGGGAGCGGGGCACGGGACTGGAACTATGGCCAACCATACTACAGCTACCAGTCCATGTATCACTTTCCATCCCTGCCACCAGCACCGACACTCGCAATTTGGTCAGTGTTCAACCTTCCAGTATTCATACCCCCCAGGACAGTACAGGTAAGACAACAAGTCAGCGAGACACAAAGTCATGCAAAGCTGTTGACTTGGTGTCAGACAATCCAAGGGAGACGGGGGGAATCATGGTTCAGTTGATATTGTGGAAAACAAATTGTCAGAGCCATACTGTGTGTCAGATTGGGTTTCTGACAGTGAACGGGGAACGGATGGAAATTCTGATCCTAACACTTTGAAAGACGATCACTTGAGTCAGTTGGACAGTGTGGCAGACTCTGTGTTTGGTGGGGGTAGGGGAGTGGATGGAAATCCTGCCGGAAATGACATTTTAACCAAAGATACTTTGGAAGTGACATACACTGACGGACAACATCATCGTCTGACAATGACCCGTCCATAACCATGATCACAGTGGCTGACGACGCCAGGAGTGACGATGACTTACAGAATGACACACAGATCAACACTGAGACCACTGAGCATGAAAACCAGTCGCAGTCCTTAAAACAAATCCTGAAAAAGACCCCCCCCCCCCCCCCCCCAGACAGTCATGGCGAGACAGTGGACAGAGTGAACACTGACCTAGAACGGCCAAAGAGTTCGACAAAGCTAGTTGACACAAACATACATGTTGTGGACCGATGATGTGATAGAGACGCTACAAAAAACGACAGACAGTGAACAAAATGACAAAGGCTCTACTACAACAACACAAACGGGCGATTGACGCGGACCTCGAAACAAAATAATACAAAAGACAGAACAACCCGGCTAAGGAGTGCTTCATGCACAAATGCTGCTGTAAAACGCCAGACAACACTTCGAGAGGTCACAGCTCAAAGTGGAAAACGAGATGAGTTATAGGGATTCGGCCAGGCTCATGTCATGCGAGACATTCGATTTATGACATACAATATCGAAGGTCTTTCTCGGGTTTATGATCCTGAGCTCCGATCTTACATTGCTGAGTTTGATTTCTGTCTCCTAGTTGAAACATTTGCTACTAGATTCCCTGACCATTTGTTCCCCAACCACCAGACGTTTGTCATACCAGGCATTAGACTGTCAGATGGTGTCACATCCAGACTGTCGGGGGACTTGCGCTGCTAGTGAAAAAAGAGCTGACCAAATATATTGAAAAAATCGATGTTGAATATGACAACATTATTGTGCTGAAATGTCAAAAAAATTGTTTGGGACAGACTCACCAGTACTTTTGCTTGGTGTATATGTACCGCCTTCCTCTTCTCCATATTATCGTGATACAGACCAAACAAATGGCATTACTGTTTTTAGAGCAATGTATTATGGACGTTGTGGAATCTCTTGGCAACTTACCTGTTTTGTTGTTCGGTGACTTCAATGCACGTACAGGGGTGAAAATGGTACAGAAGCAGATGATGATGTCTAGTCATTTGTCCTTTGCAGGAAGACACTCATGACAACGTTTTACTGCGAACTTCAAAAGATAAGATACAGAATGATTTTGGTAAATGCTTGTTGAATGTCTGCAGTTCTTTGATCTGTTCATCCTTAATGGTGCCATTAAAGAGATATTGACTTCGGTCACTTCACCTATGTGTCACCAACAGGATGTAGCATTGTTGATTACGTAATTGTGTCTAGATGTCTCTTAAAATATTGTGTCTCTTTGAATGTTCGGCCAAGAATAGAATCAAAACACATGCCAGTTGAAGCTGTATTCAGCACTAAAGTGTATGTAGCTAATCTACAGAATCCAAAACATACATTTAAACTTGAAAAAATTGTATGGGACCAAGAAAAAATTGATGAATCAAAGGTAAATTGATGGGTGATGAGTTTCAGGAAAACATGGAAAGGGCAACTGACTTAATAGATACCGAATGTTAATGAAGCGATTTCTGTGTTTAATGAGTCATTAATTGATGCTAGTAGTTGTATGAGAAAAACAATTACAATTGGCAAAGAAAGAACAGACCCATGGTTTGATAAGGAATGCAACCAAGAAAAAAAGCAGCTCCGCCAAAATTTGAGACAGTACTACAGACGGACGGACGATGACGAAGAGATCAGAATTATGTATAATCAAAAGCGCAGAGATTATAAAGAACTTCTCAGACTAAAAAGAAAAACTCATCGAGAAAAAGTTGTAAAGACTTTACATGACAACATAAACGACTCTACGAAATTTTGGAGCAAATAAAAATCTTTATCGTGTAAAAAATCAGTTCAAAATGACATTAGCAAGGATGATTGGTACCAACACTTTTCAGAGGTCTTTCAGTCCAACTTGACTACCGATGAACAAAACGTCTGTTGACGAGCGAGAAGTACAAATGATAAAGAATCAAATCATTTCAACACAGACTTCTAGAACATGATATCTCAGAAAGTGAAATTTACGCTGCAGTACGTTCATTAAAGAACGGTAAGGCCGCAGCCCTGATGGTATTGTGGGGGAAATTTTCAAAAATTCTATTACAGTAATTAGTCCGTTTTTGATTCTTTTGTTCAATATACTGTTTTCTACTGGAACTTATCCTTTACAGTGGTCAGAAGCCATTATCCAACCTCTGTTTAAAAAAGGTGATGTGAATGTAGCCGATAATTATAGAGGGATATCATTGCTGAGTGTGTGCAGTAAGTTGTACAGCCATATACTAAACGAACGGCTGAACAAATGGATTGAAGAAAATAATGTCATCAATGAAAGTCAGGCAGGATTTAGAAAAAAATATAGTACTATTGACCACGTTTTACACTGTTTGCTATAGTTCAAAAACAATTATTGCAACACAAGAAATTGTACGTTGCCTTTATCGATTTTAAAAAGGCCTTTGATTCCGTTGTTCGAGCAAACTTGTGGGATATTCTAAAGAAAAGGGGGATAAATGGAAAAATGTACGGCTATTACTAGTATATAAACCACAGTGAAAGCGAGAGTTAGAGTTGGTAACGATTTAAGTGAAGCCTTTTCGTGTCCTCTCGGTTTAAAACAGGGGGAAGTGTGCAGTCCCGTTCTGTTCTCCATTTTTAATCAATGAGTTGGCTGTAGAAATAATTGAAAAGGGAAAGCATGGAATCCAACTTATCCCTGATTTTCTGGAAATTTTAATTCTTATGTTTGCAGACGATGTTTATCCTCCTCTCTGATTCAGTTACTGGTTTGCAAAATCAGTTAAACGTCTTATACAACTCAGCTAAAAGACTAGGTCTTACAGTAAATCTGAATAAATCAAATATAGTGATATTTAGAAATGGTGGCCAATATCTCTGAGCATGAACAGTGGTTCTTTGGTCAGAATAAGATGAATGTTGTAAACATGTACAGATATCTAGAATCATAATGTCAACTAGACTCTCCTTTTCACATACCCTCTATGATATGACAAGCAAAGCAAAGAGAGGCGTCATAAATATTTTCAAACTTTTGTGGTCTGTGGGAGAAAAATCACCTACTGTATTCTTTAAGTTGTTCGACACTCAAATTCAGCCAATACTTAGTTATGGGGCGGAAATCTGGGGCATATTTGGTAATCTTGATATTGTAGAAAAAGTGCACCTCTTCGCCATAAAAGATTTTTGAATGTGAGCATCAGAACTCCTAATGTTATGATCTATGGAGAATTGGGTAGGTTTCCTTTGCATGTCAATTTATTTTTAAAAAGTATTAAATACTGGCTGAGAATTTTGAAAATGCCACCTCATCGATTACCATATAAAGTCTACAAAATGTTGTTATATTTTCATGGTACGAATAAGAATACTTGGGCATCTAATGTCTGCTTTTTTCTTCATAAGTATTGATTTGAAGAAGTTTGGGAGAATCAAGGGTTGGGAACGAAACGGAGTTTTTGAAAGCGTTGAGAAGTAGATTGATCCAAGACTATAAAATGCAGTGGTCTATTGAAATAAATCGGAGTGACCGCTTCCAGCTTTACAGGACATTTAAGTCTGATTTAACTTTGGCCACCTATCTACAATCAGTTAGCCATTTAAAGGCTAGAATAAGTTTGATTAGAATGAGGTTAGGAGTGTCGCAGTTAAATGTACACAAAATGCGTTTCAGGAGAAAACCTAATGGAACAAGAACTAATGTGCCCGCTTTGTGAAAGCCAAGAAGAAACTGAAGTCCACTTTGTATGCAATGTCCGGCTTATCAAGAATTAAGGGAACAATATATCCCAGCCCAAGTACTACAGTAGTCCCTCCCAGTTTAAGTTGACAATGTTGTTTGCATCTGAACACAGATCATTGAATGTTCGCCTGGCACTTTTTCTAGACAAGGCTTTGAAGATGCGCCACAGTATTTTGAACCAAGGGTGAAATGTTTGGAATTTGAGTAAACACTTGTGTTATTCATGTCATATCCCAATAGTTCTTTTGCTATATGTAAAATTTTGTGACAGCCCACTATGACATGGGCCAATGGCCTTTTCCCATTAAAACATCAGAGTTCAGAGTTCTCTCCTCTCTCTCTCTCTTCCCCTCTCTCTCCCCTCTTCTCTCTCCTCCTCTCTCTCTCTCTCTCCCCCACAACTCCCCTTCTTCTCCATCATTGAAGTTTTTGTTTCTTTTCTTTTTTTTCTGTTGACTTTGTACAGCAGACAACCTACTTCGATTGTCTTCAGATATGTCTTGAGGCACACTAATATAAATATATAAAATATATAATATAAATATAAATTTTATAAATATATATATATAATATTAATATAAATATATATATATATATTTTATGTATGCCCAATGATGTTAAAAAGGAAGGTTAAAACTCGAGGTTAAAACTCTACAAATTTGTTTCGAGCTTGCTGCGCTGTCATCAGGATTTTTTTGGGTTTTGCCCACCGCCGATGTTATATAGCGTGTGGGTTCCCGTTTGCGATTTTTTGCAGGGTGCGGGTTTGGCTGAAACGTGTTTTTTGGGGTTTTTAGGTTTTTTTTTTGGGTGTGTTTCACAAACAACGATTTCCATTTATGCCTGCAGTTGTTTACTTTTTCTGTTTGGTGTTTAAAGTTGCTAATTTGTGGTTTGCATAGTATTAACCATTTTTCAGTTAAACATAGGTCACCTTTTTTAAAAACTTTGCTGTAGGGTGATGCTCTTTTTATGATTTTCCAGGATATATTGTACTTGTTTTTGCATCTTTAAGTTTCCAGATATATTGCTCATTTCTGTTGGTTTTATATTTTTCTTTTTTGAATGACTGTTTTGTGGTTTGCATATCGGTTTTGAAGTGGTTTTCAGTGATCCCTATGTAGTTTCTTTTTCATTTTCTGATGTTACAGTAGCCTGGTATACAATGTTTTTGTGGAACATTTATTGTTTAGTGGCACTGCTCCTTTCTCGTACAATTGCAAGATTTCCTTTCTTCACCCTTCTTTGCTGTGTTGATTTTCATTTTGTTGGATGCGTCAATCAGGTTTTTGAGGTTTGGGATACAGAGTACGAAGTTTGAAAAGTGTTTTTGTTAAATATTTTGGGCAGTTTGTGCTCTTTTGGAAATGAAGTTGCTAGATTTTGAAGAATTCTTTCCCTATGTTTGTTTTGGGGTTTCCCGTCGTATGGGGGGTTATACCATATGATTTTTCTTTTCCTATTTTTTTGCTTTTATTTGTGTGTTGTCCGGGTTGTATTGTAGTTTGTAATTGTATCCACTTGTTTGTAGTGCCTCCTGGTATTCCACTGCTGCATTGTTGAAAACTTCTCATTGCATGACAGGTTTGATAGTCTCTTGTTTATGCCCATGGGGTATGGTCTTTAATACAGATGGGGATGGTACTTTTGGGGTTACATAAAGAGTGTATCGTTGGGTTTCTTGTATGTGTTAAAATATATGGTTGTTGAGATCCATGTTATGTCTAAGTAGTTCACACCTTTTTGTTTGGGTTCAATGTGATCTTTAAGTTGTGGTTGGAAGATTTTTCATATTCTTTCTTCTTGTTTTCGATGGTTCTTGGGGTTTTTTTATTTCAGCAAGGCCATCGTCTCTGTACAGTCCGACTTGTTTTCCGAGTTTTTTCTTGATGTTTGGACAGCATGAATAGTCCGACCAGTTCACATGTTTCTTTCACCCCTCATATAACCCATGGTTACGTCAAATGTTGAGTTTCTGTTGGTTTTCCTGATCCAGGTTTCATTTCTGCTTGTAGTAATGTTTTCTTGGTGTGGAGAATGATTTCCATTTCTGACCCTGTTATGTCTGTGTGGTTACTGGCAAACTTCAGGGCTTGGAGAGTAGTTCCTCGTCTATAACAATCCAACATGCAGACTAATAAACCCATCCAAATCTGAATTAGGCAAAATAAGCAAGAAAATTCTGGAAAAAATAACAAAGGACATAAAATCAAACTCTGATTACAACCTCTGGAAGAACACATACGAAGTTATCCAATGGTTAAAAAAACTCAATAAACAAAGTAATACAGTATTTATCACATTTGACATAGTAGACTTTTACCATCCATAGACGAGGAACTACTCTCCAACGCCCTGAAGTTTGCCAGTAACCACACAGACATAACAGGGTCAGAAATGGAAATCATTCTCCACACCAAGAAAACATTACTACACAGCAGAAATGAAACCTGGATCAGGAAAACCAACAGAAACTCAACATTTGACGTAACCATGGGTTCATATGATGGTGCAGAAACATGTGAACTGGTCGGACTATTCATGCTGTCCAACATCAAGAAAAAACTCGGAAAACAAGTCGGACTGTACAGAGACGATGGCCTTGCTGCACTAACAAACAACCCAAGAACCATCGAAAACAAGAAGAAAGAACTATGCAAAATCTTCCAAAACCACAACTTAAAGATCACCATTGAAGCAAACAAAAAGGTAGTGAACTACTTAGACATAACACTGGATCTCAACAACCATATATATAAACCATACAAGAAACCCAACGATACACCTCTTTATGTACACACCAAAAGTAACCATCCACCATCTGTATTAAAGACCATACCCCATGGCATAAACAAGAGACTATCAAACCTGTCATGCAATGAGAGAGTGTTCAACAATGCAGCAGTGGAATACCAGGAGGCACTACAAACAAGTGGATACAATTACAAACTACAATACAACCCGGACAACAACACAAATAAAAGCAAGAAAAATAGGAAAAGAAAAATCATATGGTATAACCCCCCATACGACGGAAACTCAAAACAAACATAGGAAAGAATTCTTCAAAATCCTAGCAACTTCATTTCCAAAAGAGCACAAACTGTCCAAAATATTTAACAAAAACACTGTCAAACTATCGTACTCATGTATGCCCAACCTCAAAAACCTGATTGACGCATCCAACAAAATGAAAATCAACACAGCAAAGAAGGGTGAAGAAAGGAAATCTTGCAATTGTACGAGAAAGGAGCAGTGCCCACTAAACAATAAATGTCTCCACAAAAACATTGTATACCAGGCTACTGTAACATCAGAAAATGAAAAAGAAACATACATAGGGATCACTGAAAACCACTTCAAAACCAGATATGCAAACCACAAACAGTCATTCAATAAAGAAAAATATAAAAACCAAACAGAACTGAGCAAATAATCGGAAACTTAAGATGCAAAAACAAGCTACAATATATCCTGGAAAATCATAAAAAAGAGCATCACCATACAGCAATGTTTCAAAAAGGTGCAACCTATGTTTAACTGAAAAATGGTTAATACTATGCAAACCACACTTAGCAACTTTAAACACCAAAACAGAAATAGTAAACAACTGCAGCATAAATGGAAATCGTTGTTAGTGAACACACCCAAAACAAAAACCTAAAAGCCCCCAAAAACACGTGCAGCCACCCGCACGTGCAAACAATCGCAAACGGGAACCCACAGCTATATAACATCGGCGGTGGGCAAACCCAAAAACATCCTGATGACAGCGCAGCAAGCTCGAAACAAATTTGTAGAGTTTTAACCTCGAGTTTAACCTTCCTTTTAACATCATTGACAAATGTTGCTCCCCAAGGGGTCGAGCACTTTTAAAATCATTTTAGGCTCTTTGGTTATATTCATATATATATATATAATATATATATATATATATATATATATATTATATATATATATATAATATTATAATATATATATATATATATATATATATATATATATGTTTTGTGTCTTTCGTTGAAAGTTCCAGACGACTTATCTACATACACGTGTTCATAAGATGTCTGGAACGTCCTGACAAAAGCGACAGTAAATGCGAGAACAAAGGCGACTTAAATCGATTTTGTTAGGACATGCTAATGATACGGTGATAATTGTTGTAAACAAACGTCTACAAAGAAGCGTCGCACCTACTTAGATACCGAGCAGAGTGGAGAATAACTGTAAACGCTCACACAGAGCATCTTTCAGCTTTAAAGAATTCAGACGGCAGCGGACGTGGTCTGAGTCTGTCCTGAACATCGCCGAAATCCAGCTGACCTGTTAAGAGTAAGTCACTCATAGTTTAATTTATGTACTTGCTGTCGGAGTAAGAAAGCTTGCGTTGTGTGATGTTAGGGATATTGTTTTGACAACTCTTGAAAATCCTTGATTGTTTAATTACTATTAAAAGAATACGTGGTCTGTCGATGGGTATATATGTTGGAAAGGGGGCCCAGTAGATTTCACGTGGAGTTTTATTCGTCCATAGATCAGATGTTGGAAAGGGGGCCCAGTAATTTCACGTGGAGTTTTATTCGTCCATAGATACAGATGGTAGAAAGGGGGACCCAGTACATTTCACGTTGAGTTTTATTCGTCCATATATACAGATGGTGAAAGGGGGCCCAGTACATTTCACGTTGAGTTTTATTCGTCCATAGATACAGATGGTGGAACGGGGGCCAGTAATCACGTGAGTTTATCGTCCAAGAACAGATGGTGGAAAGGGGACCAGTAGATTTCACGTTGGAGTTTTATTCGTCCATAGATACAGATGGTGGAAGGGGTCCCCAGTACATTTCACGTTGAGTTTTATTCGTCCATAGATACAGATGGTGGAAAGGGGGGGGGGGCCCAGTACATTTCACGTTGAGTTTTATTCGTCCATAGATACGATGGTGGAAGGTGGCCCAGTTTCATGGGTTTACGTTAGTTGCCGTGACGTTCGTCCATAGATACAGATGGTGGAAGGGGGCCCAGTGGACCATGGGGGCTACATAAGAAGTGGGTCAAGTCTTGCTAGGAGCAGTTTTTTTTTCTCCCCATCCCCACCCCCACCCCTGTTCCCACACCCCGTCCGCCCTTTTCTGTAGTATTAAGTGGTGGTGTAGTGCTAATCTATCGAGTATGACAAACCTCCTGTCTTGTGGACAAACATCCGTTCAGGCAATGAAGAACGCACAGCAGTTAGAAAGTTTTTATTGGCTGTTTCATCTTCGGTGCCACTCTGGTAGCATCACTCTCACACCCCTCACTCTGGATCCCGCACACAGACACGCCTTGGTTTGTGTTGTGCTGCATTCCCAATACATGGAGAACAGTCAATATCAAGCTGTCATGAGGCGACCCACCACAAGAGACACTGCCTGCTGCCAAGTAACAAGTGCTGGTATTCAGTGGTGCTCTTCTGATGCAACAAAAGCTGTACACTGTCCATTTAGGACATAAAAGGGAGTTCTGCCTGGTTAAAATGCTGTGGTCAAATCCACTTTACGACGCATGACAGACTGACTGACTGAAGCCAACCCATTTAGTCAGCCTGTCATACGTTAGTAAAGCCTCCGTATGACAGGCATAGCGAGACAGAACTGGGGGCGCTGTGCCATGGGTAAACACTGGAGTTCTGGTCAAATACCCTGCAGGCAACACGGGGCACTCTATCAGTGCACAACAGACTTTGTAACATGATGTCTGGAACACGCACTTCAACAACAAGTGCATTCATGGGTTTTACGAAGACGGAAATAGTGAATGAAGAATGTGTCACACGACGGTCTCCACGTACACACTCAAATGCACGCAGAGACAGTCATGCACCCTGCACACAAGCACACGTACGACTTCCTTTCTTTCAACAAAAACAAACTAGGATATAATGTTAAAGTTCTCCATCGGTTAAAAAAAAAAATTAAAAAAAAATCCGCGCCTCACTTCTTTTGGTGCAAGGGGGTTTTCATATTTCTTTTTTTATTGGCCAATGCATCATTCAAAAACACGTCTCCTCGCAAAAATTTATGTTCAAATCACATTCGCTCACTGCATAAACTTCAATTATTTTTTTCTATTTAGGTTTCACGGACGTTCAGACAACCATTTCGGGTTCACAACTCATTTCTATTATTCGAAATGCTCTGGGTTCACAGACCCCAAGTTTATCCTTCGAAATACTACATGATTTCCATCGAATCTAAAACAAATGAGTACCGTCTACGTAGCGGACAGTATCACCCTAACGGCTGAGAATGGGCTGTCAGGGTTTCAGTACCACCTCTTCTGTACAGGGTGCTTGCCGCTAGAATCAACAATATTCAAGCATGCAAAATAGTTAGAGAGTTCAACTCTCTCACTCTATTACATTTTGTGTTCATCATCTCCTGCTTGCTGATTTTTTTCTTTTCTTCTAAATCTGTGCTCTCTCGTCCGCTGCTTCCGCCAAAGTAACAAACAATCCCTTTTTTCTTTGTTTTGTAAAAGCATAAATCACTGTTTGAAAGATAACCAATGACGGGCAGGCACCCTGTAAGGGTGAGTGTTTGATGAGGGGTCAAACTGTGCAAAAAAAGACTTTTTTTGTTCATTTTTTTCTTTTCCGAGACGCATGAAAGAATGAATAATTCTGATGACCCTCATGGATGGTTTCTCCCATTTGGAAGGTCTGCTGTGCACCCCCAGTCATTAACTCCTCCAGTAAAGCCTGAATTCATGCTTTGATGTCACAGATATTCCACATGATTTGTGACCTTCTGCTGTGTGATGTCATTGATGAAGCTTTTGGTGGCGTTGTATTTCTCTGACAATGCCAACCGCATTCGTGATTTCCTTAAAGCACTTGTTTTCCCCCCTCACCCCCCCTCTCTCTCTTCTCTCCTCTCTCTGGTCTCTCTTCTTCTCTCTCTCTCTCTCTCCTGCTCTTGTCTCTGTGTCTCTCTCTCTCTCTGTCTCTCTCTCTCTCTCTCTCTTCTCTCTCTCTCTATCTTCTCCTCTCTCCCTTCTCTCTCTCTTCTCTCTCTCCTCTCTCTCTCCCCTCCTAACTACCGGCTTCCCTCACGGGCACAAAAACCGGGAACATGGAGCTCATGGCAACAAAACAGGGGGACAACATGGAGCGGGACAACAAAAACACAGGAACATCAGGGAAAACAGGACATGGGCAGGGGCACAACCAGGGACGCGCAACAACAAAAGGCAGGCAAAAAACACAAGGGAACATGGAGCAGGGGGCAACAAAAAACAGGGAAAAGGGCCAAACGGGGGGCAGGGAAAAAAACACAGGAAAGCAGGGGCAACAAAAACACGAGAACACGGGCAGGGAACAAAACGGAACATGGAGCAGGGCAACAAAACACAGGGAACAGAGCAGGGGCAACAAAAAGGGAACAGGAGCAGGGGCAAACAAGAACTGACAGGGGAACAGAACACGGGGAACAAACAGGGGAACAAAAACAGGGAACATGGAGCAGGAACAAAACAAAAACATGCACGGGGCGAACAGGAGGCATGGGGCAACAAAACACAGGACAGGAGCGGGAACAAAACAGGGACGGGCAACAAAAACACGGGGAACATGGAGAGGAAACAAAGAACAAAGAAATGACGGGAACGAAAACAGGGACAAGGGGGGCAACAAAAATACACGGGAATGGGGGGAAAAACACGGGAACATGGACACAGGAAGAAACGTACTACTGGGAAAAGGGAACAAAATGGAAATGAGCAGGGGAACAAAAACGGGAAAGAGGGGCAACAGACGAGGACATAGACAGAGGAATTATACAGTCAGGGCACATAGACTGAGAACAAAACAGCGGGAGGACTAGAAACCAAGGGTAATGTAAGCAGGGACAACAAAAGACAATGGACAACTGGGGAAAAACGCACATTAAAAGCAGGGCGATTATACAGCGGCTAGATCAATGTTATGACCATAGACACAGGGAGGACTATAGAACCAGGGAAAATACGTCCAGGGGCAACATAGACTAATGGGACCATAGACTAAGCTAGGACACTAGCCGGGGGAATATACAGTCAGGGGCAACATAGACTTGGACTAGACACAGGGAGACATAGAACCAGGGGAATAATACAGTCAGGGCAACATAGACTTAATGGACCTAGACAACAGGGAGAAGAGCTAGGATCCAGGGGCAAATAGATCAGTGGACAAAGACTTAAGTGACCATAGACACAGGGAAGACATGGCAAGCCAGGGGAATAACACAGGGGCAAGAAAGACTATGGGTATACACAGGGCACAAGACAAGGACTAACTATAGTCAGGGAACATGGATTAATTACGCAAACAAACTATGACCATGAGCCAGGGGAATAAACAGGGACAACATAGATTAATTGACCTTAAGACCAAGAACACAGACCGGGGAATAGTAAGGGTAACCATCAACGACTTAATGGACTAGACACAGGAGACACAGACCAGGGAAACATCAGTCAGGGCAACATAGACTTAATGGTACATAGAACAGGGAACAGACCAGGGGAATTAAATCAGGCAAAAAGACTAATGGACCATAGACACAGGGGACATGACTAGGGAATATACAGATCAGGGCACACATAGACCTAATTGACCATAGCACGGGGGACACAGAAACAGGGATTATACAGTCAGGGCAACATAGATAAGTGCAGACTAGGGGGAACAGGTATGGACACCTTTCTCGGGACATGGCTTAATGGCCATTAACGAAACACGGCGGGTTGACATTCAGGCAAATGATTAATGAACATGAGGGTCATAGCAAGGATTTCGCAAGGGAACAAGACTAAGGCCTCACGTGAATATACAGGGAATTATGGCATAGACCTAGGACTTAGCCAGGGAAAGTCATATTAGTATCAGGGCCATTCTTAAGTCCAGGTAGATTGGGATGACCTTTCACTTAGAATGCATTAACTAGGTAGGTGCTGTGGACCGGCTAAAAAGAGTTGCATAATTGTTACAAACCCCGGGCCTGGGCTTGTGAACAGGGTTACTTATTTAGTCGGGCCATTGCAATTTTCAGAAATTGTTCCTCGTACCTTGAAATGTTGGTGGAAGAAAGTGAATTTAACGTAAAACATACACTAACAGCAATTAACATGCATGTGACATGCAAAAATGATGCACTCATGAAAGAACAAGATATGAAAGAAAAATATAATGTCTCATATTCGGATCCAAACATAAACTTATGGAACAACCAGAAAGATTTTAGTCTTGCTAGCGGTTCGAACTGCAACTCTGACTCTTGAACCCGAGGTCTGTGGGAAAGGTCCTTGCTTGCTCCATCGCGGGAGTGTCTAGTGGTGTGGGCAGGTCCAATCGGTCTTTATGCCTTAAGTTTGGGTCTGTCTGTACTGCGATTTTGCTGTCATTATCAGTCTGTCTGTCTGTTTCTGCCTGCTGTCTGTCTTGTCTGTGTCTGTTGCTGCTGTCTGTCTCTCTCTCTCTCTCTCTCTCTTCTCCTCTCTTCCTTTTCTTTTTTTTTTTTTCTCCTCGTTATTATTTTTTGTTGTTTAATCCTAATTTCGTTTTTTTTTGTTGCTTGTTCTTTTTTAATTTTTCCGTTTTTTTTTTGTTTGCCTTTACTGCTTTCTGGGGTGGTGCTTTTGTGGGGGGGGGGGGGGGGGGGGGCGTTTGGTGTAGGGGGCGAGCCGAGGTCAAGTCATTCACCTTGTACAATGCTCGTCTTGTCTGCTGTGTCGTCCGTCTGTCTGCTGTCGTCGTCTGTCTGTCTGTCTGTGCTGTCGTCTGTCTGTCTTTCTCTCCTGTCCACTTCTGTCGTCTGCTTCTGTTCTTCGTCTTGTCTCGTCTGTCTGTCGTCTCTTCCCCTCTCTCCTGTTTCTCTGTCTTATTCGCTCCTTCTGTCTCGTTTCTTCGTCGTCTGTCTGTCTGTCTGTTCTTCTGTCTCTCTCTCTCTCTTCCTCTCTCTCTTCTTCTGTCTTCTGTCCTTCTTCTCTGTCTGCAGCTCTTGTCTCGTTCCTCTGTCTCTCCTCTCTGTCCTTGTCTCTTCTCTCTCTCTCTTCTTCTTCTTCTTCTCTCTCTTCTTTTCTGTCATGTCTCGTCGTCTTCTTTTTCGTAGTTTCTCTCTCTCTTCTCTCTCTCTCTCTTCTCTGCTCTCTTCCCCCCTCCTTCTCTCCCTCTCTCTCTTCTCCCCCCCCCTTTTTTTTTTCTATGACCTATTAAAGAACCAACTGTTCAAATATCAACAAAACACCATTAAAACTTCAACTCATGATGCCACCTAAAATGAACCGGATTAAACACAGCAGGAACTCAACTTTTGATGTTACAATGGGATCATATGATGGTGCCGAAACTTGCGAACTTGTCGGACTATTCATGTTATCCAATATTAAAATAAACTTGGAAAACAAACTGGACTGTACAGGGATGACGGTCTTGCCGCTCTGAATGACAGCCCCAGGAATATTGAAAATAAGAAAAAAAAGAATTGTGTAAAATTTTCCAAAACCCAAAATCACCATAGAAGCAAACAAAAGATAGTGAATTATTTAGACATAACGTTAGACCTAAACCAACATACATATAAACCATAAAAAAAAACCAAATGATACGCCTGTTTACGTAAATATCAAAAGCAACCACCCACCTCCATACTGAAAACAATACACAGAAGCATAAATAAAAGACTATCCAATTTGTCATGTAACGAAACAGTATTCACCAATGCTACAGCTGAATACCAAGAGGCGTTACATAAAAGTGGCTACAAATTATGAATTACAATACGATCCAGACAATGATACAAACAGATGCAGAAAGAACAGGAAAAGGAAAATCATATGGTACAATCCCCCCATATGATGCAAGAGTCAAACAAACGTAGGGAAAGAATTTTTTTAATCTTGACATCATCTTTCCCAAAAGACCACAAATTATTTAAGATATTCAACAAAACCAACATCAAATTATCATATTCATGTATGCCGAATCTTAAAAATGCCATTGGTTCAGAAAATTTAAAATGAAAAGCAGCACAGAGAAAAATGAGGGTCACGAAAGGAAATCTTGCAACTGTACCAAAAAAGAACAGTGTCCCCTAAGCGGCAAATGCCTTTACAACAACATTGTATATCAAGCCACTGTAGCATCAGAGAACGCAGAAGAACATATGTAGGTATCACTGAAAACCAATTCAAAACCAGATATGCAAACCATAAACAATCATTCAACAAAGAAAGATACAAAAACCAAACAGAACTGAGCAAATACATTTGGAAACTTAAAGATAAAAACACAGACTACAACATAATCTTGGAAAATCTTAAAAAGAGCAGCACCATACAATAACATTTCAAAAAGATGTAATCTATGCCTTACAGAGAAATACATTATTCTATGTAAACCACATTGCAACTTTATAAATATTAGAACAGAAATGGTTAACAATTGCAGACACAAATGGAAGTTTTTGTCAGTGAACAAAATCAAAAAACACCTGAGAAGCACATGCAACACGGGAAAAAAAAACAGCAAGCTATATATATAAAACAACACACTGGCAGCACAAGCTACCTACCCCCCTGAAGACTGCAAAAGCATGAAACAGATCTGTAGATGGTTTTAAGCCTGTTATTTTAACCTGTTTTTAATATATATAATATATATAAAATTATATATATATATATATATATATTTATATATATATAATATTATATATTATATATACAGAGAGAGAAAAGAGAGGAGAGAGAGAGAGAGAGAGAGAAGAGAGAGAGAGTTAAAACAGTGTAAAGGAGGGATATTCCTCCCTTTATACTTGTTTTAATAATGTTGCTCCCAAGGGTTGAGCATTTGTAGAATTGCTCTAGACTTTTTAATCATACTGATCTATTATTAAATATATATATATATATATATATTATATTATATATATATAATAATGTATGTGTGTTGTGGTGTGTGTGTGTGTGTGTGTGTGTCTGTGTGTGTGTGTGTGTGTGTGTGTGTGTGTGTGTGTGTGTGTGTTGTGTGTGTGCGTGCGTGCTTATGTGTGTGTGTGTGTGTGTGTGTGTGTGTGTGTGTGTGTGTGTGTGTGTGTGTGTTTTGTGTGTGTGTGTACCTTAGACTCGAACAATCATGCACACCACCATAGTCAACATCGTCCGGATCCTCTGCTGTACGGACAGATTCGCTTTCTGTCCAGCGCCACAAGTCCGGTCTATGGATTTTCTCGACATCACTTTCAGAGGTGGGAGTTCTGCCCCTTATACTGACTGACATATGATGGAGGTGGGAGTTCTGCCCCTTGTCCTGACTGACATATGACATATGTGGGAGTTCTGCCCCTTGTCCTGACTGAAATATGACAGAGGTGGGAGTTCTGCCCTTGTCCTGACTGACATAAAGACAGAGGTGGGAGTTCTGCCCCTTGTTCTGACTGACATATGACAGAGGTGGGAGTTCTGCCCCTTATCCTGACTGACATATGACAGAGGTGGGAGTTCTGCCCTTGTCCTGACTGACATAAACAGAGGTGAGAGTTCTGCCCCATGTCCTGACTGACATATGACAGAGGTGGGAGTTCTGCCCTTGTCCGGACTGACATATGACAGAGGTGGGAGTTCTGCCCCTTGTCCTGACTTACATATGACTTGGGACTTTTGTTTTGTTTTTTTAACATTGTTTTTTCTCATTTTGCATAAACAGTGTACACACATAGAAACACCAGCAAATTAGACAAAGGGCATATCATGCGATTGCAGAAAACAGAACCATATTACTTCTGCTCTTACAAAGTTCTGTATATTATTCCAAGAGAGGTAGATATACATACATGCACACACACACACACACACACACACACACACACACACACACACACACACACACACACACACATACACACATATATATATATATATATATATAGACTAGACTTCGTTTTAACTCTTTAATTTTAAACAAATGTTGCTCCCCAAGGGGTCGAGCATTTTAATAACCGTTTTAGGCTTAACAGCTACACTTTTCTATATATATATACCTACTTTTTAACAAATGTTGCTCCCAGTACGGTTGAGCATTTTACAATCTCTGTTGGTACTTGCTACCATTATCTATATATAATAGAACACGGGGAACATGGAGCAGGGGCAACAAAAACACAAGGGAACATGGAGCCGGGGCAACAAAAACACAAGGGAACATGGAGCAGGGACAACAAAAACACGGGGAACATGGAGCAGGGACAACAAAAACACAAGGGAACATGGAGCAGGGACAACAAAAACACGGGGAACATGGAGCAGGGGCAACAAAAACACGGGGGAACATGGAGCAGGGGCAACAAAAACACGGGGAACATGGAGCAGGGGCAACAAAAACACGGGGGAACATGGAGCAGGGGCAACAAAAACACGGGGAACATGGAGCAGGGGCAACAAAAACACTGGGGAACATGGAGCAGGGCAACAAAAACACGGAGGAACATAGAGCAGAGGCAACACAAACACGGGAACATGGAGCAGGGGCAACAAAAACACGGGGAACATGGAGCAGGGGCAACAAAATCAAGGGTAGAATGTGAAGCAGGGACAACAAAAACACAGAGGAACGTACTACTGGGGAAAAAAGACACATTTTATAATAGAGCCGGTAGGACGTTGACACAGCGGACATAGATCCAATGGATTATACAGTCAGGGCAACAGAGACTTAATGGACCATAGACACAGGGACCATAGAGACAGGGGATAATACAGTCAGGGCAACATAGACTTAATGGACCATAGACACAGGGGGACATAGAGCTAGGGGAATATACAGTCGGGGCAACATAGACTTAATGGACCATAGACACAGGGAGACATAGAAACCAGGGGAATATACAGACAGGGCAACAAAGACTTAATGGACCATAGACACAGGGAGACACAGAGCCAGGGATTATACAGTCAGGGCAACATAGACTTAATTGACCATAGACACAGCGCGCGGGACATAGATACAGGGGATTATACAGTCAGGGCAACATAGACTTAATGGACCATAGACACAGGGAGACATAGAACCAGGGGATAACACAGTCAGGGCAACATAGACTTAATTGACCATAGACACAGGGAGACATAGAACCAGGGGAATATACAGTCAGGGCAACATAGACTTAATGGACCATAGACACAGGATAATATATATATATATATGTCATGACCACGTCTTTCTGGGTTGCAGATAGTTCAATTTTGTCAAACCCATCGTTAAGGGATTTTACGATATATGGCACTAACTGTTACCCAAAAATAAATAAATAAATAAACTCAGCAGAGAAACTGTTACTTGTTATTATTATTATGGATACTTATATAGCGCCTATTTTCGGCTGGAGACCAAGCTCTAAGCGCTTTACAATCCACACTCGTTTACACAACGGATGCCTACCTGGGTAGTGCCAACTGAAGAGCTGCCAGCTGGTGCTTCATTCAGTCGTTTCCCGTGTCATCCAGTCAGTATCATTCAATGTCGTTCACCCAGTTTCCTTACATCCTTTATTCTTTCCATTTCCTATGCAGGATGCAAGCTATCTGTAACGTGTCATCCATAGGCCCCTACCAATAGCCAAACTGACCTTCTCTTCAAAAGTTGGTGATGGGATTTTACGTGTGTGCAAGATGTTATGTGTGCGTTCACACACGGAACCTCGGTTTATAGTCTCAGTCAAAGGACTGTATGGGAAATGGAGTCAGAACCAACGTTAACTCCAAGGGGAAAATCCCCATGTACGAAAGAGCCTGGCGAGATTTCGAACCCGCAGCCCCAGGATCACCCAGATTGCGAGTCCGACACTTTACTAACTGAGCTATTCCGGCCCCAGGGCTTTTGTTATAGTTCATGGTTTTCAATGCATACCTCAGCTTCTTCTAAACATATTTTCCCTTCAAGAGTTTTTTTCCTCTTCTGTTAATGTCGGCAATCGATCAACCAGATTGGAAAGTTCACACTGCTCTACCACTCTTTCCAAAATATAAATCTTTATTTTAAAAAAAGAGGTGCAGTTCTGCCTGCTATGCTTCTGGGGTGCTGCACATGACATGCAATAGATATCATGCCATAGATATCCAGGAAAGGCCCCACTCCGGTTGTCGTTGCTGACATCACAAAAATTCCAGTGCCTTTTTTTAATTCCCAAACTGGCAACTTACCCATTGGGAATCAATGCTGTATAAAATCCCTAACAGACTTCTGTCTAAAATCACATCAATGATGACTCACTGGTCGCTGGAAAACCACCACATTTTTCCTTTCGATCCCAAAGATTGAAGACATTTGTCTGCCTAGTCTTGACTCAAAGGTCATGAAATATATCTTCCTGTTTGGGCATCTCCTGTTCTGACATACAGATCAGTAGCACGCCCATCCTACAAACAGTGAGCTTCTCTTAGCCACAACTTGCCTCAGCGTCCAATCAACAACGAAAGGTTAGGGATTTAAGCACTGTTCACTTATGGTCTAACAAAAAGTATACAAATGAAACACAAAATATAAGAACTAAACACTGCAGAACAGATGACTTGTCCCCATTCTGGTCTGTGTGTACAATTTTCACAACCAAATCACCAGATTACAACAAGGAAGCCGGCATGTCATACTTCGTCATCAGACTTACCAAAGCAAGGAGAGAAGGATGATCCCCTGAGGCAGATAAACAGTAGGTCAGAGCCGAGAAAGACAAGAAAGGGGTGCCAAAAAGTGACAGAAACAGGAAATCATCAGCAAAGAATTTCCAGAGGGTCAGGGAGTTGTCTGCACTGAGAAAGAACCCCAGCATCCCTGTGGGTAATATGTTGTCATAAATTCCAGTAAACAGCTCACTCCTTGTTGTTAAAACTGACATGTCATAGATACTAATAAACAGCTCACTCCTTGTTGTTAGAACTGACATGTTATAGGTACTAATAAACAGCTCACTCTCTGCTGTCATTGCTGACTTGCCAGACATATTAGTAAACAACCCAACCCCTGTTGTTAAAACTGAAGTGTTACAGGTATTAATAAACAGCTCACTCGCTGCTGTCATAACTGACGTGCCAGCCATGTTAGTAAACAACCCAATCCTGTTGTTAAAACTGAAGTGTTGCAGGTATTAATAAACAGCTCACTCTCTGCTGTCATAACGGACGTGTCACATATTAGTAAACAACCCAATCTCTGTTGTTAAAACTGAAATGTTATAGGTATTAAACAGCTCACTCTCTGCTGTCATAACTGACGTGCCAGACATATTAGTAAACAACCCAATCCCTGTTGTTAAAACTGACATGTTATAGGTACTAATAAACAGCTCACTCGCTGCTGTCATAACTGACGTGCCAGACATATTAGTAAACAACCCAATCCCTGTTGTTAAAACTGACATGTTATAGGTACTAATAAAACAGCTCACTCTCTGCTGTCAGCGCTGACGTGTCACATATCCCTGTTGCTGAAGCTGACCAGTCATGATTCCAGTAAACATCCCACCCCTTATTGTCACAGCTGATGTGTCATGAATATTAGTAAGCAACGGCAAAATCTGCTCTATCATCAAGGCACACACCACTGTACATGGAAACAAGGCCAAACGGCTTATGAAGAATGAAACACATCTTCCTGTCTGAGCCGCAATATTTTACATAACATCCAATGTAAACTGAGCAGTGGCTGAGACATCCTACACACTTGATGTGTGCATCGACCCAAACCAGACATTGTGCACTTCAAGTAATTCCAAAACGGCATGAATCATGTCAAACTCCTGGTGCATTGGCAATCACAGACTGAGAACTTTGAGTCCGCCATGCAGGTATCCTAGCTTCTTGCCAGACTTGGGACCCTTTGCCCGCTTGGTGTCAATATCAAAAAATGATATGCACCTATCAGCCCCCAACAGCACTGGCCTACGATGAAAGAAGTGTTCCAATCGCATTCCAAACTCTGCGTACCTGCCAGCCTGTTCAATTTTCGCGTCATTGAAACATGACAAACACTCCTAAATCAGTTTGTAAACCTCAAATTTGACCTGTTCTACCTTGTCAAAATCATGAGCCGGCTGGACACGATGTACAAAGAAGGGCTTGTCAACACCTCTGACTGGTTAGCTGCTTATCAACCCTCAGCCATCCCTCCTGCCCGGCAAACTGTTCAAAGCGACTAATAAATGCATCCGTTAAGTCCATCTCTTCCCAAGATGGTTACGATTTAGTGCAGCAGTTAGGCCGTGGCCTTTCAACTAGTTCTGGTGTCAGTCTGCGCACATTTTTAGATTTGTTTTCCACCAGTTCAATTGTTTAGCAGGATTCTTAGCCTGGCATCTGCCCTTGTTCTTTAGCTGTCATTCTCTGCCTCTGTCCTTGCATCAACTGCTGTAGTCTCTGCCTCAAACCTTTTCACAGCGTTGAGCTATTCCACCTCAATATTCCTCTGTGAGCACTTTCATCTCTCTTGGTCTCTGCTGAATGTCAATAATCCAATGGGCTCTTCTGTATGACCAAAGACAGTCTTTGGTATGACTAAGACTGTTCCTTAAAATCATCAGTTTCTTCATGGGAAAAAGCTTTCTTCAGCCATTTCGCCTTTCACTTATTTGTTTTACTGCCCCCAAAGAAATTATAAAACCCAAATCTACTAAATCTACTAAACGTCATGAGTATGAGGGTTTTTTTTTTTTTTTGCTTAACACAAAGGAGTCTAAATCTTTAACCAGAGCATTCATAGATTAGCATCAAGATCTTTGTTCTTGGTTTCCGCAAGCAACCTTTGATAATTAAATCAACCATGCATTCAGGTCGGCCTTCATCACCACAAAGAGCTAAAGGTAATACAGAGATGACTAAAAACTAATTGCCTTTCGTGGACGCGCTCCCCCATACTACAGTACTATCTTATATTATGTTCGCAAGTTTGTCCAGGTAGGGAGAATATAAAGGTTTTGTTTAGTGAATATGTATATGTACAGTCAAGTTTTGTACATGAAGAGTATCCTTGTACTCACACACATATATGCACGTCCTACATCTACCAAATATTCCACTCTGATTGGACAGGGTTATCATGCATTTACTTCTCCTCTCACATACTGAGAAAAACAAATAGTTGTACGCTATTTATGATCTACAAATGGAAAATTTTAAAGGCAATTCTGCGCATTCTTTTGTCATCGTCGTTGCCGCCGCTGTTGATTTAATCTAAGTCGTCGTCATATTGTCATCGTCGTCATTGTTGTCAATGTTGGCGCCAATGCGTTGATGTCACTGACATCTTTAATCATTATCATTATCAGCAGCAGCAGCAGCAGCAAGCAGCAGCAGCAGCAGCATTATCATCACCGTTGTCATAGTCATCGACTCATCGTCGTTGATGTCATCAAACCCGATGTTGTCGTCATTACCATAAACATCGTCGTTATTGTCTTGTCATGTTTAATCATCAACATTGTCGTCATACTCGCCGTTATCATCATCATCATCATCATTCACTATCATCATCATCATCATCATCATCATCACATCATCATCCATCTTTCATCTTCATCATCATCATTCACATCATCATCATCATCTCATCATCATCATCAACATCTGTGTCGCTGTTTTCCCATTGGTTACTATAATCATTGACGTTGCCCGTGGTGCTTTGTTGTTCATCATCATCGGCATTATCGTTACCTCATTTTAGAAAGCTTAGAAAGAACGAGTGTCCACGTGTTGCTGTATGACTTCCAATCTTGTGCTCTTGTACAGATCAAAAGCCTTGCCCTGGCCGTCACGTCTACAAGAAGAGAGCAACTCGCGAAGGTGTTAACCAGAAGCTGCGGGTTTCACTTTCTCTGTCTGTCTGGCTACACTGTCTAGCTTTTCTACTCACTTTTTCTGTTTTTATCCTAACATTCTCTTTACATTATTTTCCCCTACCCTATCCTGCTCCGTGCAATCCACATGGCGAGTTTGAATCAGCTGAGGTGCTGCTTCCTTTGAGTAGTACAAGAAAACAGAGGCTCAATGTCAACGGCGCCTCGAACCTCCCCCCCCCCCCCCCCCCCCCCCCCCCCCCCCCCCCCCCCCCCCCTTCTCTTGGTGGTTTAAACCGGGGAGAGGTCAGGCGCGCTGTCCGTGCAATTTTACCTTCCCCTTCTATCATCCCATTTTTCCCTCGTGTGGCGTGACGCCTATTTTAGCACGCAAAACTTGTGAGACATGTATGTATTTGCACACTATTCTGCTTTTACCCCGCTCCATGCTGCCTTACCTTATCTATCCTGCCAAATGTTATCCTTCCCATCACTATCCTGTCCATAGCAGACAATAATCCTATCCTACCAGATGTTATCCTTCCCATCACTATCCTGTCCTTCCAGACAATATTTCCCATCCTACCAGATGTTTTTCCTTCCCATCACTAAACCTGTCCTACCAGACAATAAACCTATCCTGCCAAGTTACCTTCCCATCCTATCATGTCCTACCAACAGTTCCTATCCCATCAATGTTATCCTTCCCATCACTATGCTGTCCTACAGACAATATCCTATCCTACCCGATGTTATCCTTCCATCACTATCCTATCCTACCAGATGTTATCATTCCCATCACTATCCTATCCTACCCGATCTATGTTATCCTTCCATCACTATCCTGTCTCCCAGACAATATCCTATCCTACCAGATGTTATCCTTCCCATCACTATCTGTCCCCACTAACAATATCCTATCCTACCTATGTTATCCTTCTTCATCACTTCCTGTCCTACCAGACAATATTTATATCCTACCAGATGTTTTTCCTTCCCATCACTATCCTGTCTCCCAGACAATTTTCTATTTTTACCAGATGTTATCCTTCCATCACTATTCTGTCTACCAGACAATATCCTATCCTACCAGATGTTTTCCTTCCATCACTATCCCGTCCTACCAGACAATATCCTATCCTACCAGATGTTATCCTTCCCATCACTATCTAGTCCTACCAACAAAATCCTATCCAACCAGATGTTATCCTTCCCATCACTATCCTGTCCTACCAGACAATATCCTATCCTACCAGTGCAAACCTTCCCATCACTATCCTGTCCTACCAGATAATATCCTATCCTACCAGATGTTATCCTTCCCATCACTATCCTGTCTACCCGATGTTATCCTCCCCTCACTATCCATCCTACCAGATGTTATCCTTCCCATCACCATCCTGTCCTACCAGACAATATCCTGTCCTACCAGATGTTTTTCCTTCCCATCACTACCTATCTACCAGACAATATCCTATCTTAAACAGATGTTTACCTTCCCATCACTTCCTGTCCTACCACACAATATCCACCCTCTCTCTCTCTCTCTCTCTCTCCTCTCTCTCTCTCATTTACTCACACATAACACCCCACAACGCACAAACACACGCGCGCGCGCGCACGCACTCACGCAGGCACACACACACACACACACACACACACACACACACACACACACACACACACACACAATACCACCACCACCACCACCACACACCACACACACTACCACGCCGCCACCCCACTGACCACAACCACACCACACGCACACCAACACACTCACACACACCAGATTTTACGGACGTGCCTCATCGTGACAAGAAGATGGGGGAAGAGGTGCTGTAGTGTTGCATTGCTTTCACACACGTAACACACACACCTCACACACCACACACCACACCACACAACAGCACACACATACACACAAGTCACTACACACACAACCACACACACTACACTAACACCACACTAGCCACCTACAACACAACACAAACACAGCACACAACACACACACAATATATTCAAGCACGCACGCTGTGACCACCAAGCCGTTGTAACCTCCGCGGCACCTTTTGGAACACGCTAGGCTTTCATAAACTGGCACAGCCAGCACTGTATTTCTCAGAAATCGACCCTCTGGCATTCCAGATACCATGGAGGGGGTCGACGTGCCGTAAGCTCTTCCCGCTTATTGCCGCGTAAAATGTAAAGCTAACCAGGT
This sequence comes from Conus ventricosus, assembly GCA_018398815.1. Classification (NCBI taxonomy): domain Eukaryota; kingdom Metazoa; phylum Mollusca; class Gastropoda; order Neogastropoda; family Conidae; genus Conus; species Conus ventricosus. The sequence continues at coordinate 87,273,589 of CM031609.1, forward strand.
CGTGCGTGCTACACTAATGCTGCGCTGGCGCCCGATTCAAATGTGAACGCGCCCCATACTGAGTTGAGCAGTGCTCCCACCCATCCTTCCTATGATATCCCGTAATCCATCTACTTTATACAAATCCTAGTATACTTTGTAGGCTCCATACTGTACGTCCTATGTTTTCCGAGAGACGCTTCTTTTGTGACCTATCCTGCTCTGTCTGATGTTCTAGTCCTTCCGTCCAGAGCTTTAGGAACGCACGCAAGATGGCGGACACGTTCATAACACTTTTCAGCATCTCTAGTAATCATGAAATTGGGCTGAAATACATGGTGCGGTTAGTCCGTAGGTTGAGGGTCCGAAACTCCGTCATTCAAATAGTGACCTGTGGCCGAAAAAGTCAACAAAACCAAGTTAAGAAAAAAAGTCTTTGGAGGAGCGCGCTTGAGTGTGCAACTGCGAAGAGGACCTCATCACATGAAGGTGAAACACCACAATATCAGGCTGATGAGTGAGTGACTTTAACATTGAGAGTGAATGCGGAAAGCTGTGCTGAGAAATACGCGGCTACGAAATACGGCCTAACATACTGAGCCAAAAGAACGCCGAGTTAAACGAGCAGGCCCTTCCATAACAGCGTTTGTCAATAGTGAAAACCTAACGGACGTAAACCTACCTCTGTTTATCCTCCTTAATGCGGACGCGTCAAGTAGTCGCCGGTCCTACATCCAAGCATGACTCTGAAATGGTCTATAGGACCGTGGACTCGAAGAAAAGATAAAAAACAAACAAAACAAGAAGCATCACCAAAAGAACAGTCTGAAGAGACGTCACTACCAATACGTAGATAAGTGACAACAAATAGAACGCCGAAGTTAACCCCTCATCAATCGCCGAAAAAATCGATTCCCTCAGATACTCCCGTGTCTTATTCTTCATACTCTACGATGAACCGATCAACCTAACACCCTGGAAATGGCTTATGGCTACAAGTGGTGCTAAGGAAGCTTCACCATTGACAACATCAAGAAGGTTGCTGAAGAAGCAAGTCAATCGCTGCATCCTGCTCCAGATTGTGTGGTTCTGCACACAGGATTCAACGACCTTAAAGGGAAAGACGCCGCTGTGTGCGGAAAAGACATGGCTTTCTGCTGTGAAATCTGTCCAGCAAATCTTTCCCCAGTCCCCGTTGTGTGCAGCAAGTCAATCCCTGTCAATTCACAACATCTTGAAGCAAAACGAGTGATATATAATGCGCACACCTACTCTAAATTAATTGGGAAAAAATACCAAAAATGTTTCTCATGTGGGTTACGACAACATCCAGAAGTCGTATCACCTTCAAGATGATCTCCATCCAAATGGCGAAGGAGCACGGCTACTGGCAAGAAACCTGGGCCGTCATCTACATCGCCTCTTCTGGGAGCGACCACGACGCAGACAGAGAGGTGGAAGATTCAGCGGCACCCGGCATTCAACTGCAGTCCCTGGCCTTCCAGACCCCACGGATCCTTACCACCGCCAGGAATGTATCGTCTACCTCCTCCCGCAGCATTCCGCCAAGAACATAGGCATCGTCGGAAAATACCCTTAGTCCTGACTAGAGATCAGTTTTTCTTTTTTTTCACAAGTAACACAGTGACTCTTATAATTATAGACAACTATGAAGAAACAAATATATAACAATTTGAAAAATATTACAGTGGAATGCCAGATCAATCTCTGCAAATTTTCTGCCTTTGAAAATTACGTACAACAGGGAAATGATAGTGTGTTAGCGCTTCAATCGCTAAATGTTGAAATATCAAAGCTTCCAAATATTAAGAATTTCTACTATCCACCACTAACTAACGTAAATATTTCAAATGAAAAGGTGCAGTGTGCTATTTATGTTAGATGTGATTTACAATTTTCCTCAAGTTTTCTATGCCCAGGACTACAGGATTCTGAAGACTGTTTTTCGGTAGGGGCTGCGATAAAAGTTATGACACCTCAGTTTATAATGTCATTTCAGTGTATTATCCCTACGGCCCCAAAGATGATAATACGGACTGGCTGAAAAACATCGATTTCACTTCTAAGAAATGGATCATTCTTGGTGATTTTAATGCTCATGCTCCTTTTTGGGATACAGAATGTTCGAAAGTGTCTTCTAACAGATTTCTAGAAAATATTGTTGATTCCAGTCTCATCTTGTTAAATGATGGTCGAGTTACTCGAATCCCAGATGTATCAACACACAAACCAGCTGCTATAGACTTGTCGCTGGTATCTCCAAATCTAGCAATTGATTGCGATTGGTCCACTGGAGAAGACTGCCTTGGAAGTGATCACCTTCCAATCACAATAAATTTGAATGATGAAATTAGCACTGACATATCAGATGTTGAAGACAAAATCCCAAATTATAATTATAAATTAGCCAATTGGGAAGTTTTTTGCAAATAGTCTGATGACATATGATACAACGTCGGTTGAAGATGACAACATTGATGTTTTTTATTCAAATTTTGCCAAAATATTGATTCAAGCTGCTGATAGTGCTATTCCAAGGAGTAGATATAGGAAACTTGGTAATTTTTTCGGTAACGTGTGGTGGACTGAAGAATGCCGATTAGCTGTAAAATCAAAACGTCAGGCTTTTAAAAGGTGGGTCCGAAATAAGACTGAAGAAAGTTTTCAGACTATGAAACAGGAAAAAAACAACTGTAATAAAATAGTTGCTCAAGCAAAAAAGACATACTGGGATGAATTTTGTAAGAAGGAAATAACAGAATCAAAAGACATGTTTAAAGTGTGGAAAAAAGTAAAGTAAAAGAAATGAAAAATGGTCACAAAAACAACTTTACCCAATTAAGCTAAAAAAGGAATTTCCTACCTCTTATGAAAAAGCTGAGGCTTTTGTTGATTTCTTTTCTCAGAACAGTTTGTCTTCATCTCTACAGGCAGAAAATGAGCAATATAGATTGAAAGAGGAACAAAAAGAGGACTACTGGGATCCTGATCCAGTGCAGATCATTTTTTGAATTCTCCTATCCAGGTCTCAGAATTGTCAGACGCTTTATCATCAGTCTCATCTCAGAACTCAGCAGTTGGTCTAGATGGCAATTTCTTATCAGATGCTAAGCCATCTGCCGTCTTCCTGGAAACATGTACTACTCTCGTTGTTCCAAAAATGTTGGAATAATGGCGCTCTCCCTAAAATTTGGAAGAGTTCGGTGGTCATACCAGTTCTGAAAGAAGGCAAGATAAATACTTCTGTAAGCAGTTATAGACCAATCTCTTTGTCTTCTCATGTCGGGAAGCTTCTGGAAAAAAATTGTATTGAAGCGTTGATGTACTATTGTGAAAAGAACTATTTGCTTCCAGTCCAGCAGGCTGGTTTAGAAAGGGTCGATGCACTACAGACCATCTTGTAAAACTTACAAATCAAATAAAAAACAGTTTGCCCACAGAAAAAGTACGATGGCTACATTTTTTATGTTAAAAAAGCCTACGACAGTGTTTGGCATGCTCGGTTGCTTTACAAATTAAAAAGATTGGTATTTCAGGCAATGTATTCTTACATAAAAAGTTTCTTAATGGACAGACATATATGTACAAGAATTGGCAAGATGTATTCTTCCTTCAGGTACATTAATATGGGTATTCCCCAAGGATGAATTATTGCCCCAATTTTGTTTTCAATTCTCCTTTATGATCTTCCTTCTGCGTTGTCCAAAAATATCCATATAGTTCAGTATGCTGATGACATCGCAATATGGATGCATACTAGTTTAAGAAAACATACAAAGAAGAGGTCAATTAATCATGTGCAGAAGTCATATCAATATGAATTGGACAATTTATCGGCATATATAAAAGAAAATGGGCTAGAATTATCTGGTGAAAAAAACCAGTTTAATGTTATTTAACAATGGAGAAAATCCGCCTGTACTCCCATCCTTGAATATAGATGGCACTTTGTTGCAATATCAGAAATCAGTCCTTTTTTTGGGAGTCCTTTTAACACCAAAACTAAGCTGGAAAATGCACATAGAAAAATTGTTATCTAAAGCTAGAACTAGACTAAATTTTCTTAAAATTGTTAATTGCCAACCTTGGGGGTCAAAATACTAAAACCCTTTTGCATTTGTCTTTGGCTCTTGTCCGCTCCAAGTTAAAGTATGGACAAGAAGTTTACTTTTCAGCGCCAAAGTATCTTTTAAAAAAGTTACAAAGTATTGACAGTAAAGCTATTAAATTAGGTTTAGGAGTTCCTGTACAAACAAATACATATAAGAGCTACAAAGCGGCGAATATCTTACCTTTATCGGAGCAAAGATGTCTAGAAGTAGCCAAATATGTGATTCGAAGCTTGTCAGTAAAAAATTCTGTTACTGATGATATTTTTGTAAATTCGAATAAAGATTTTCCAAATAGAGCCAAGGAAATTTCATATATTCAGCCAATAATGAATTATACCGCTGAACTTATGTCTAAGTGTAATGTAGATTTAACATCGATTCCAGAGTTCCCCACAGTTCCAATGATGCCTCCTTGGGAACATTTGAGTGGAAATTTGATTATGAGTATACAGTCTCAAAGAAAAAAGAAAATATTAACATTCTAGTGAACGATGTGAAAGAACACCTAGAAAATTCATATCCTAATCACCTTAAAATCTATACTGATGGTTCAGTTATGGACACAGCTGACAGCGGTTCTGGTTTTCGTTATTCCAAGTCTAAATATAGGAAAACATTTTCATCTCGGAAAGGGATTTTCAATATTCACTGCAGAACTGTGTGCTATACTGATGCCTTTATTTTGTGTATATAGTACTCCAATATCCTTTTTTAGTGTGCTGTTTTGTGTTGATTCCAAGTCTGTTTTGCAAGCACTGCAAACTTGGGATTGTAAGGCCAGAAAAGATTTACTATATGAAATAAGGTACCTGATACATGTATTATGTCTCAGGTATAATAGTAGACTTCTGTTGGATTCCTTCACATTGTGGTCTCAGAGGGAATGAAATAGCAGATAATCTAGCTAAACGTGGTGCACAGAACTGTTCAGAATGTTTGCAATATTTGCTATTACATCCTTCCAAGTGTGAAATACTATTCAACCTGGAACACTACGTTTACAAAACTTTTTTTCTGTGAAAAATGCTACACACTGCCTAGCTGCTCACGCCATCTTGCTAAGATTATCACAAAATTAAGGCTGAACACATGGAAGACCAAATTTTCTCCTGAAGTTGCGTGTGTCTGTGGAAAATTCATCTCTGTGCATCACCTTCTACTAGATTGTCCAGTTTTAACTAAAATGTATAAGGCGAAAGGTATCAATCTTGACAAATATGAAAATGAGAGTCAAGTTCTATCTGACTCATGCATAATTGAGTTTGCCGCCACTTTAGCCAGTTCTGATGTAGCTAGACTATTATGAGGGTCCTTAACTGGTATGCTGTTTTCTTTTTCATAAGTGTATGCAGATGTGTGTTGAAATGACTTAAGTGGTTTATTTTCTTTTCTTTTATTTTATTTTTGTCCCCCCCCCCCCCCCCCCCCCCTTTTTTTTTCTTTTTTTTTTCTCTTTTCCGTCTAATATCATCTGCCGGATGAAAAGACGTAAAATTAAACCACCACCACTCCAGACGCTTTCCCACTCTGTCTCATCCTACCCGTCGCTAGCCCTCACTATGCTGTCTTGCCAAACGCATCTCACCTGACGCTCTCCTCTCCTGTGTTCCTGGCTGTTCTACCAGGCTGACGGTGACCCCATGCCATGCTATCCTTTCCTCCAGACACCTTACCTTGTGTCATGCTCGGCAACCCAACAGACACAATCAACCGTGTTCTCCCGTATCCTTTCCCCTATCCTCTTCTCTCTGACCTTCACCCTAATCTATGGATCATATCCTTTGCCGCTTTCTCCTGATCTGTGGTGGTCATTGCATTTCCTTTTGCACCTCTCTTCCTTTATCCTGTCTAACCTCTTCTATCATCTTATCTTCTATTCTTTTCAACACCATTCCCTTTCTGCCCTGTCACGCCTCATCTTACCCTCCTTTTTCCTACCTTGTCCGGTGCTTGCCTTTCCTTTGTTTAACTTTCTTGTCTTATGCTATACCATGTAATCCTTTCCTCTCTTCCCTGGTCCACCCTGTTCTATCTCACCCGGTTCTTATTTGCCCATCAGCAAACTCTTTTTTCGGACTTGTCCTTCCCTGCGCTGTCTTATCTTTTTTTCAGCTCGCCCTATCCGATCGTATTCTCTCTTATTCAATCCTCTGTCTGTCTTTGCCATTCTTCCTTTGTTTTCAATCCTCTGTCTGTCTGTGCCATTCTTCCTTTGTTCTTACCTTGAGCATGCCCTGTCCTGCTCGGTGCTGTCCTTCTGTTGCCCTGTCAAGGACTGTTGTTTTCATGTCATTGTGTGACGTTGCAGGATACAACCTGTGTCAAGGACTGTTGTTTTCATGTCATTGTGTGACGTTGCAGGATACAACCTGTGTCAAGGACTGTTGTTTTCATGTCATTGTGTGACGTTGTAGGATACAACCTGTGTCAAGGACTTGTTTTCATGTCATTGTGTGACGTTGCAGGATACAACCTGTGTCAAGGACTGTTGTTTTCATGTCATTGTGTGACGTTGCAGGATACAACCTGTGTCAAGGACTGTTGTTTTCATGTCATTGTGTGACGTTGCAGGATACAACCTGTGTCAAGGACTGTTGTTTTCATGTCATTGTGTTACGTTGCAGGATACAACCTGTGTCAAGGACTGTTGTTTTCATGTCATTGTGTTACGTTGTAGGATACAACCTGTGTCAAGGACTGTTGTTTTCATGTCATTGTGTCACGTTGCAGGATACAACCTGTGTGTCGCTACCTCACTTGCTTCCATGGACGTCGATTATAGCGTGTATTTTGACATTGAAGGACCAGGCGGAAGCACTGGCTTCGTAAGGCTTGACGATCCAAACCGTAACGACTATAACCGCGGGCAAAATGACTGCTTTGATACATCGCTTCCATCCGTGGGGGATAAGGTACACAGTACTGCTTCATGTTTGCCCAACTTTAAGAGCTCTCTCTCGAAAAAAAATCTACATCAATGCTTGACAGATGGGTGCTCCCAGCAGCTTTAGTTTGGTGAATATACAAATCTTGATTTCATTCTGGAAGGAAACGCTGCCTTCCTATGTATTATTTGTTATTTAAATTTCTACAGCTCCCTTCAGTTTTCCTTCGCATTAATCGTATAAGGGTTACATGTATGCTTTTTTTCTTTACTGTGTGTATTGTTTGAATATGTTTTAGATCTACACGAATAGGTCACTTCTGAGTGAAGGTTACTTTGGTTCTTTCTTAAGTTACTGTTGCCTGCATACTACAACCTGAAGAAAAAGGGCAAGCCTGGACAAAGGTTTCTTGAGGATGTTTGTTGGATTAATACACATGTGTTTGTGTTTGTACTCGGTGAATCAGTGCTCTCAGCACCATCAGTTCATCGCTATGGATATGTAACTGTTTCACCATGCGAACAAACGTTTGTACTCTTTGTCCTCACTTTCAATCCCCCCTTAATTACGTAAGATTTCTTTGAAGTAAAAGTAAATCCGAACTGCATGCGGTTTAACACTTTGTGAGTCCTACAACAGCACTATTATTTCATCGAAATTCTGTTCTGATGTGACATTTGTAAGCCGACCAAAAGAACTGCTGGTGGAAGAAATTTGGCTCTTTACGATGGATGACAAAAACACTGCAGATTTTAACATGCGACCATTTTCATTTAAGGCCCGGTATTATACAAACATCAATAGCAAATGGGTCCAGGAATGATAATGTAACAATTATTGGACTTAGAAATGAAATGAGGCAGGGAACAATAAACAATTATTGGACTGTCAATTGTTATACTGGCTGGTGCTTGTCCCCACAGGATACCAGGACAACTGGCATGATATTGAACTGTTGGGCAATACTTTCGCGCAGATGGAAGAAGGTGCAGGACACGACCATCTTCTTAGCAATGACATCAGCAAATTTAGGGCTTGAACCACTAATGAGAGATCAATACCACTGGCAGCAGTTCAGTCACTGTTGGTGCAGAGCCATTCAAGGTGGTGGATGACCTTGCATGCCATGGCAGTTTCAATTTCAGTTTCATCCAAGAGGGGTTGCTGCATGCGGCCTAGTCCATATACGCTACGTCACATCCGCTACGTTTTGAGGCCACACTGTGCATGGTTCAAAGCTGATGGATAAGTGAATTATAGACTAAGATCAGAAGATTCTGAGAAGAGGTCTCGTAGGTGCGACTTTGCAGATGTCTGACCTACGCATTAGCCTAACGCACTGATCACATGTTGAGTACCTGCCTAATACTGGCTGTGCCGTCGTCATCATTGTATGCTTGTGTGGTGAGTGTACACATGGGCTTGTGTAGGTGTGTGGGCAAGGGCCCTTGTGCGTGCGCCGCGCGCGTGTATGTGTGTGTGTGTGTGTGTGTGTGTGTGTGTGTGTGTGTGTTGTGTGTGTGTGGTGTGTGTGTGTGTGTGTGTGTGGGTGTGTGCCAGAGTACGCAATGCGCAATTGCATGTGCCTTCGTGCATAATCTGTTTAGACGCGTGTGTGTATGCGTGTGCACGTGTGTGTGTGTGTGTGTGTGTGTGTGTGTGTGTGCGTGCGTGCGTGCGTGCGTGCGTGCGTGCGTGCGTGCGTGCGTGCGTGGTGTGTGTGTGTGTGTGTGTGTGTGTGTGTGTGTGTGTGTGTGTGTGTGTGTGTGCATGAACAGAAGTGCATGTGTATGTGTGTTGTGTAAAATGTGGGCTTGTGTGAGCATGCTTGTGCTCACATGCATCTGCAAATGTATATGAACATATGTGTGTGTATGTGAGTGCGTCTGTGTATATGTGTGTATGCGCATGTGCGTGTATGTGTGCGCGTGCACGTGTGTGTGTGTGTGTGTGTGTGTGTGTGTGTGTGTGTGTGTGTGTGTGTGTGTTGTGTGGGGTGCGTGCGTACGTGCGAGTGCGCGCATATGCATGTGTGTGCGCATAATCACGGCACATGCACAGGCGTGTGTGTGTGTGTGTGTGTGTGTGTGTGTGTGTGTGTGTGTGTGTGTGTGTGTGTCTGTCTGTCTGTCTGTCTGTCTGTCGTCTGTCTGTCTTTGTTTGTGAAAAGCGAATGTTTAGAAGAAGGCTTGGTAACAAGAATATCAACAAGAACAAAAATAACGACGACGACCACAACAGCAACAACAACAACTACAACCACAACAACACACAGAGAGACATACATGCACACTCACATGTTTGGACTCTCCAGTTTAGACACCTGCATTGGCAGTGGGCTTGATAGGTAAGTGACGGTGACACGTCCCTGCCAAGGCAAGACGTTAGCAGCTGAAGAGAGTTCTGACACGTCACTACTACCAAGGCAAGGCGTTAGCAGCTGAAGAGAGTTCTGACACGTCACTACCAAGGCAAGGCGTTAGCAGCTGAAGAGAGTTTGGTCCCAAACGAAATCAGACAGCTACCAAAATGAGCGTTTTTAAATCAACCATCCAGCCGGTCTTGCTGTGGGGTTTATAAACGTGAATGAAGACCAAGGTGTTGCAGCAAAAGGCATGGGCGTTCTTTTATATCCTTTTTGGGCTGGGAAGAGTATACAGCAAGTACAGGATGATCAGAGACTACTGGCGATCCTAGAGACTTAACTCTCATGAAAGCTACATCCATTGTTTGCCTACGTCCGGGAGCCAAGGTCAAGATCGAGGCAATGAACTGAAAAAAAGCCCTATTAACATTCATTCCCCAACAAGGTATGTCTACTACTGAAACTATGCAATGCGTCACACATCAAACTCTTCTGACGTGTCTCCAGTACTGATGATCTACTGGAAGCAATTTTTAGAAAACATATTTTGGAGAAGGCAGTTGAATGGATCACAGCTTCGCTCGCTGTCGTCAGCCAGCTGTTGTCAGACAGCAATACACTTGAAAGTGGTGGTGGTGGTGGTAAAGGTGTTTAATATTCGTGTGATGATGTTCATAATGAAGATATTGTCTGAGCATAAGTCTTGTTGTTAAGTACTGTTGTTGGTGATTTTTGACAAGTGCATTACAATATCCATTTCAGATCACAATGCTTTACGTGAACTGTTCCGGGGGGAAACGTGCAGGTTCAGGTGGCTCATCGAACAAATCGTCGTGAAGTACAGAAACAAGAACTGGATCTGTCTCGATGTTTGGTTGTCTAAAAAGCCTAACTTCACATTTACCTGTACGTTTGCTTTGTCTCTGTCTCTTCCTGCTGGTTGTTGCACAGGACAGTATTTTTGCTTCGATTCCGAAGTGTGCGTGTGTGAGTGTGTGTGTGTGTGTGTGTGTGTGTGTGTGTGTGTGTGTGTGTGTGTGTGTGTGTGTGTGTGTGTGTGTGTGTCTATGTGTGTGTGTGGTTATGTGTGGTTGAACATAAGCCAATATGAAATATGAATCCATGTGACCTATACTACAGGCATGCATTCTTTGTGTGTATGCTTCCGCGCGTGCGTGAGTGTGTGCGTGTGTGGTGTGTGTGTGTGTGTGTGTGTGTGTGTGTGTGTGTGTGTGTGTGTTGGCGTGCGTGCGTGCGTGTGCGTGCGTGCGTGCGTGCGCGCGTGCGTGCGTGCGCGCGTGCGTGCGTGCGCGCGTGCGTGCGTACGTGCGCGCGTGCGCGCGCGCGCGCCAGTGTAAAATATGAATCCATGTGACCTATACTGCAGGCATACATTCTTTGTGTGTGTGTTTGTGTGTGTGTGTGTGTGTGTGTGTGTGTGTGTGTGTGGTGTGTGTGCGTGTGTTGTGGTTGATGTGTGTGTGTGTGTGTGTGTGTGTGTGTGTGTGTGTGTGTGTGTGTGTGTGTGTGTGATGTGTGTGTGTTGCGCGCGCGCAGTGTGTTTTATAAACTGTGTGTGTGTCGTGTTGTGTGTGTGTTGTGTTGTGTGTTGTTAAGTTTTACACTCTCTCTTGTCTGTCTGCTGTCTTCTGCTTCTCTCTCTCTCTCTCTCTCTCTCTCTCTCTCTCTCTCTCTCGTCTCTTCTGCTCTCTCTCTCTCTCTCTCTCTCTCTCTTCTCTGTCTTCTTCTCTCCTTCTCTCTCTCTCTCTCTCTCTCTCTCTCTCTCTCTCTCTCTCTCTCTCTCTCTCTCTCTCTCTCTCTCTCTCTCTGTGTGTGTGTGTGTGTGTGTGTGTGTGTGTGTGTGTGTGTGTGTGTGAGTAAGATAAGATCATGTTGCTTATAGCCCAGCCGACCGCAAAGGGCCACATCAGGGCTGTGTGTGTGTGTGTGTGTGTGTGTGTGTGTGTGTGTGTGTGTGTGTGTGTGTGTGTGTGTGTGTGTGTGTGTTATATGTATAACGATTGGGAATGTCGAGAAATGAGACAGGACATGGTGTGTGTTGAGAGGTTACAGGTGCGGATGGTTTGGTGGTGTTGGAGGGGAAATGTGGTAGTAGATCAATGAAACGTGCCCTGAGCATGATATGAGCGGTCACTGCAAAGTGTACAAGATGAGAAGACTGAAAATGGGTTGCACGTGTTTTTGCGTCCGTGTGTTCTTGGACAACAGACTGGAGCATGGTGACGAACGTCAAGTGTCATACCTCAACTGCTGGGTCGTTCCGTCACCTTGGTCAGTCCATCTGAAATGGCTGACAACCTACAGACATGTCTCTCTAACTTCATTTTCTGGTGCTAACTGACTGAACGAGCTGTGCTGGCACAACATCTTGGCCATCTAAGGACCAGAGACCTTCTTGGTTTACGTACGTCAGCCTGTCGATCAGGTCACAGCACAGGAAGTAGCCTCTTCAAAGTACAACATATCACGTGATGACGATAAGATATCTGCTCTTTCTCTTTTTGATCTACCCGTGGCATTGAAAAGACCATGAAGTGCTTCCTTTCAGACTGCAAGATTCTATTAGCATTCTGGGCACTGTCTTGCATAGATACAGTCTTATCACAGTGAACTCATGCAGAAAGTCTTAGTTAAAACCTCAGTCCTCCAGCTACACTCTTGGAATACGAGATTCACAAGGTTCTGTTCTGGGGCCTGTGTTGTTTATCATTTACATGATCCTGTATCTGAAATAGCGAACCGTCGCTTTCTGTCTCCAGAAAGTTTTGCCGACGACACACAATCTCTCTCAGTCCATCTTGGTACTGACGCCTGTCAAGTATTGAAAATATTCCAGACTGCATCAGTGACTTAAAGTCTGGATGAAACTCAACAAATTGCAGTAAATGATATGGGGAAAAATTCCTTAACTCCCCCTCCTCAGTTTGAAGCACATCTCTCATTTCAGTCACAATCTGTGTCGATAATACTCATTCAGTTCTCTACCCATGTCAACAAGCCTGGTGTCATCTGTTATCAAACATTTTTTTTTCAAACCTTACGCATCAGCTGTCTGCAGGATAGCATTTCTAGAACTCAAGAGAGTAAGCGCCATCCGCCACTCTCTGTCTGTAGATGCTGCCAAAACTTCGGTCAGCACTTTTGTTCTGTTAAGATTTATCACGGTGATCCTCCTCTCGCTGGTGACTCACAGTATCTATATCTGCATCTCCATTCAATGTGCCTCAAAGTGTCTGCATCTGCATCTACATTATTTTTTGTATCTGTGTTCCATGTCTTCTGGTTTAGTGACCCTCCACTTCCTACCTCTTCCCTCTCTCCCTCCTCTCCTCCTCTTCTCTCTCTCTCTCTCTCTCCTCTCTCTCTCTCTCTCTCTCTCTCTCTCATCTCTCTCTCTCCCTCTCTCTATCTTTAGAATAATGTAAGAGCTGATTGTGCAATGTTTCTTCATGCTCATTAGGCATTATGATTGTTTATTATCATTGGCTCTTTGTTTTGGCCAATTAGGGAAAAATTGATGACACAATGACATTTGCCAGGGAGCAGTTATGTCCCTTGATGTCTCAATGGAATACCCTGTGCGTGCCTGCACCCTATGTGAACACGGCGCAGGCTTCCAAGGGTGGTGCAGGATTGCTCCCCGCTCGTTTGTTCGGCAGTTGACGACAGTCCTTCTCTGGGTCCCACCCGCAAATTCATGTGTGTCTTTTTGTCTTGTTTATTATCATTGCGTGTTTTGGCAATTTAGTGAAAAGGCATGTCATTTTTAACCCAGTATGACCAAATGAGGTGGGCATATGACTCTTACGTGGCTGGCACAGGTCATTGTGAGCGTCACCATAAATGACACTGAGACTTGTCAACGTATATGTGTTCGATTTATGTGTTTGTGTGTGTGCATGCATTTCAATATACAAAGGTATACTTTGGCCCTTTCTTTTATGCTGGCCATGGATCTGGACACATTACTTTTATATACTTCTTTGTACATATTATTGTCCTGTTTTGCTGCATGAACAGTTGATGCATCATTCCACCATAACAAAATACTTATGTCTGCCAAGTCAAGGGACTGTGGGGAGATTGTTTTAGTTCTGGACCTGATATGTGGTTTGACTCAGTTGTATATTCTGTGCCATGACACTACAGCATTCAACACATTAGTTACTGCAATCACAGTCACCAATGCAAGACTATGTCACCTTCTCATAATGGATGGGAGAGTCCGTCTTCCCTTTGCGTATGTCTTATTCATAGTAATTGATATTATTGAAAAGAAGGGTTCCCTTGTCGTATTTCTTTTGTAATTCTACTATCAAATGTTCAGCACCAATCAGTCCTAACTGACCATGTGTAAAGCTGTCAGTTTATCTTCCAGCCGTATGGTTTGTGAGACTTGCTGCTGATGATCAATCCAAATGAACAAATGAATAGGAGGGGGGGGGGGGGCAGGGAGCGAGGGCCTCTCCATTCCCTCCCTTCCAAGCCCTAAAAAAAGGAAGAAATCAGCTTAAAGAGTGTATATTTAGGCTAAAAGCACAAATAAAATGTAAGTGTCAACGACTCGTTCTAGAAACGTGCCATTCGGAAAATTTGAAAACAGTGTGTTGATTACATATGTGCCCCACCCTCATCAACCTCACTCCATGTGTCCCCACAGTCCTCCAACGCCTTCTTCATCCCTTCACCATCTCCTGCCTTGACCCCCATCCCCTCTCTTCGTCTTCCCCCCTCCCGACCCTCATTGCCCCAATCCTTCACTCGCCATTCACTTGCTTCTCATGCTAACAGACCTGTGTGTGGTGTGTGTGTGTGTGTGTGTGTGTTGTGTGTGTGTGTGTGTGTGTGTGTGTGTGTGTGTGTGTGTGTGTGTGTGGGTGTGTGTGTGTGTGTGTGTGTGTGTGTGTGTGTGTGTGTGTGTGTGTGTGTGTGTGCAGTTCGCTAGAGACAAAGTAGCTGTGGTGGGTATGTGTTGCATCCAGTGGAAGATCCTGGTGTGAGAAGTCCGTGGTCTACAGACTGATCTGCACCTGTGAGAATTCCAAGGATTGATACATTCTTCACAGGAATCCCAATTAATAATGACCGAATTGAAGATGTCATACTTTATTGATAATCGACATTGGTAAGAATGCTTGAGACATTTTACACAGAGATCGCATAATGTGATTCTGAGTTACACACACACACACACACACACACACACACACACACGACACACACACACTCACACACACAACAGAGAGAGAGAGAAGAGAAGACAGAGAAGAGAGAGAGCAGAGAGAGAGAAAGAAAGAAGAGCGAACGAAGAGAGAGAAAGAGAGAGACGAGCAAACTCGAAATCTTAAGAGGTGAAAGATAGAGCTGGAAGCTTTTTAACTAAGCCCTCAAAATGACAATAGCAGAAAGAAAATACGTCGATTTGACAAAAGTAACACAGCATAAGAAAACAACAAATTTTTTAATAGAAAAAGTAAGCAATCTCATTATAACGTATTGCACACTCACACACACACAACACACACACACACACACATCACACACAACAAACACACACACCACTACACACCCACACAAAACAACACACACACACTACACAACACAACACTCACACACACACACACCACAAACATCACACACACACACACACACACACACACACACACACACACACACACACACACACACACACACACACACACACACCACACACACACACACACAACACACACAACTGGACATACGTAAACATCACATGGTATACATAAACATTTCAATAAGTCAATCATGTCATTTGGCTTATAGCCCAGCCGACCACGGAGGCCAACTGAGGCTGCTACAACTTGTTTGCGTCAAAAGGAACGTCAAACTTGGGTGAATATACAGTTAAGTGAAACATAATTTACAACTGGTCTATGAGGTATTTGAAACACGCTTTTTTAAACGATGCTAAACTATTTTTTTCTGCTTTAAATGTGTAGTATTTCATTCCATAATTTACTACCAGAGTAAATAAGGATGACTTGAAAAGATCAGTTCGTGGTCGAGGGGTATACAGGATATTTTTGCCTCGAATTTTGATTAATGGGAATTAATGGGAAGATAAGGTGGCGCAAGATTATTAATAACTCTGTACATAAAGACAGCTTTATTAAAGCAGCATTTTTGATCGAATGGTAGAATGTTAAGATCTTTATAATCACTAGCTTGTAGAGAGAGTTTCAAGAGTATCAGCTTAATAGCGCGTCTGTACATGCTTCTAGTGGTTTTAAGCCATTTTTTGCTGGCTAAATCCCAGCATGTAGAGGCATAGTTAATGTCTGGTTGCACATATGCATAGAAATTTTAATTTTCTAGTATGTTGATCAAGGAAATTCTTGATTTGGTTCACAAGAATATTTTTTAGTAACCTTTTAGACAAATCAGAAATGTGATTAGACCATGAAAGATTATTATCAACTGTAAGGCCTAATAATTTGTGTGATTTAACTTCTTCTAAGACTTTATCTTGTATACGTATTTTAAACAAATCAGCTTTCTTATTTTGACGTTTTTGTCTGGTTGTAGTCATCATAAATTTAGACTTTTGAGGATGGAGGGCCATATGATTCAGATAGTCCACTTTGCAAGTTTATTGAGATCATTCTGTTATTTGATACATAGTGAGTCAGCATCTTTGTCTTTATTATGGAGAGTAGTGTCATCAGCAAAAAGCTCACAGGGAGAAGATATATGTAAAGGAAGATCATTTATATAAACTGAGAATAAGATAAGCCCGAGGACTGACCCTTGGGGAACGCCATAATTTACTGGCATAAGAGAGGAAGTGACGGAATTTTTAAAAGACTACTTGTCGCCTACAGTTGAGAAATGAGGAAATGAGTTTAAGAGCTTCAGCGGATAAACCATACAATGTTAATTTTCTTAACAGTAAATTGTGATCTATAGTGTCAAAATGCTTTAGCGAAGTCGACAAAAATTGTTCCTGTGAAGAAATCATTGTTTATGTTTAAATGCCATTGCTCATTATATTAGTGAGCAAGGTGTGACAAGAATGATTTTCTCTAAATCCGCTTTGATTAGAATGTAATAAATTATATTTCATGAATGTTTGTGAATGTTACATTTGATGTGTTTTCAAGGGGTTTAGATAGAATAGATAGGATAGAGATAGGTCTATAGTTAGAAGGATCAATCGGATCACCAGATTTCAAAAAAGGTAAAACTTTAGCATCTTTGAAGGATTGTGGATAACATCCTTTATCAATGGAAAGATTGTAAATATATGTAAGATGCTCTGATATAATCGCAGCAGCAATTTCAAAATTTTAGAGAGAGAGAGAGAGAGAGAGAGAGAGAGAGAAGAAGAAGAGAGAGAGAGAGAGAGAGAGAGAAGAGAGAGAGAGAGAGAGAAATCTGTTCCAATAATCACTGTTTTTGCGTACATAACACTCTTCCGTCTGCACTATGATCTGCACTGACGACTGCTCTGCGACATCACTGTGTACTCAGAAAGCTGCAACGACTCCATTCAGTGAAGTGTCATTCCAACACAGAGAGATCGTCACTGATAATGGTTTCTGTTTTCTCTTTGCTTGTTTGTTTGTTTTTTGTCATATTTTATTGTGAGGAAATCACATTCCTATTCGATTGCTCCTTTCTGATTGTTGGCTTTTGGACATTTTTCTTCTTCATCGTTATAGGAGTATTATGGTTAGTTCGTGTTAATTGTTATTGCTAGTTAAGACATTGTCGTTTCGTCCCCATCTGAAAACAATAGTTTTTCTTCCTTGTTACTGGACAGCTGCCACTTTCTTGTTATTTTGCTACGTCTGTTTGTAGGTAGTAGGTAGACTGTTGCCACTTTCTTGTTCTTTTGCTACGTCTGTTTGTAGGTAGTAGGTAGACTGTTGCCACTTTCTTGTTATTTTGCTACGTCTGTTTGTAGGTAGTAGGTAGACTGTTGCCACTTTCTTGTTATTTTGCTACGTCTGTTTGTAGGTAGTAGGTAGACTGTTGCCACTTTCTTGTTATTTTGCTACGTCTGTTTGTAGGTAGTAGGTAGACTGTTGCCACTTTCTTGCTATTTTGCTACGTCTGTTTGTAGGTAGTAGGTAGACTGTTGCCACTTTCTTGTTATTTTGCTACGTCTGTTTATAGGTAGTAGGTAGACTGTTGCCACTTTCTTGTTATTTATGCATTGATCGTTTACTGCCTGCTACTCTAATGTTTCTTGCTTGTTACTCTATTGTTATCTCCTTGTTCATCTTCTTACGATTTTTACGGCAAGTTGCTATATTGTCGCCGCGTTTTGTTCTTCGTATTTCGATTTATACTTTTACTTAATGTATTGTTGTTGCATTTTTATTTTTCTTGTTTTTATTTTATGATGTTAGTTACTGTAGTCTTGCTACAGTGTGTAAATTTTATCATGATAGTTGAGCTGTTAGTGGTCAATGTCTGTCACGTATAAATAAAAATGGGAGTTCAAAAATGGAAACCTTTCATACGTCCCACGCACCCAGACAATCCACACAGTCACAATCTTACAGCAAAACTAAGAATATTTATATGAAAGACAAACACTCTTTTTTCTATCACAAATCTTTCATCATGCACAACAAACTTTGCAGCAAGCCAAGAATATTTTCTCTATCACATATCTTTTATTATGCACTACAAACTCACTCACATAAAGAAAACAAACCTCAGAGTGACAGTGGAAACAAGTACTCTAGTTCTCTCCCCTGATCTATACAGTCTTGGGGAAGAAAGACTGAGGGGGCCTTTAAAATTCCCACATCTTGAGCTCTTGAGAATATTCTCCGGGAAAGAAACCTTCTAGGCAAAGCATTAGTACACAAAATATAAACTATGGGAGGATATAGGGCAAGTTCCGTCTAATTATTTTCCCAGCCACACATCGACTGTGTCAAACGGGAATCCTGCCGTTGGGGCAACAATTAAACGTAATCAGCCCCAAAGACCGTGTGCGGAAGCTTTCACAAAATGGTACTCTGCCTATACATGGGCTTTCTGCATGTAAAGGTGAAAACTAATTTTGATAATACAGGCAAAGAAGGGGCTTGAACCAAAAGCTTGAACTACAAATGTCTCTATCTGGAGTTCCCACGCTCCCACACAGTGGTAAAGATTCAGTGTCCACACACGGGAATGGGAGGCCCACACAGTCCTTTACAATCTAACGGGTTCAGTGTCTACACACGGGAATAGAAGGCTCATACGGTCCTTTACAATCTAACGCGTTCAGTCTCCACACACGGTTATAGAAGGCTCACACAGTCCTTTACAATCTAACGGGTTCAGTGTCTACACACGGGAATAGGAGGCTCACACAGTCCTTTACAATCTAACGGGTTCAGTGTCTACACACGGGAATAGAAGGCTCATACGGTCCTTTACAATCTAACGCGTTCAGTCTCCACACACGGTTATAGAAGGCTCACACAGTCCTTTACAATCTAACGGGTTCAGTGTCCACGCAGCGGAATAGGAGGCTCACACAGTCCTTTACAATCTAACGGGTTCAGTGTCCATACCATGGAAATCCTGGAGCTCACGCTCTCCTTCATAAGGTTTATCAGCAGTAACTTTTACGCCGACGACGCGGTGGTCCAAGAATGCATTTCAGTGTTTAAAATGAATGGCACGAATCACTTCCCTGCACGTGTAAATATGACTTTCGTTCGACCCCCACCCCCTCCCCTCTGCCCCCGACAGTGAAGTAGCAGCCCAGGACGACTTGGCGTGCCAAGCACTGACTGTAGAAGCAGCTATTCCGTCTCACTAGGGCAAGGTATTCTTCCAGCCCAGCCAGGGGTCGAAGACGTTGTGGGTCATTCTAGATTCCTGACCGAGGGTATGCAGTGAAACGTACGCTGCTCTTTGTTAAATAACAGTTTATGTGACGTAGTTTACTATGTTAACGCTTCAACAAAAGATTTTGTAATGCCATGTGTTCTGTAACTGCAGTGTTGGCCTTGAGATTATTCCAATGTTTGGTTGGTGATGTTTCTTGCTCTTTCCCTTAAGTCTGGATGTGCGACCACTTCCTCTCTTGATGTTCAGATCTGAAAGATGGTCTATGGTATAGTGGCTTCGCTCTTGTTTGCTTAAGCGATTCTTCAGATTTCTTATCACATCAGATCGGCCAAGCATAAATCCAGTTCTTATTGTTGCCTTGCCAGCCAGTGTGTCTGCTCTCTCGTTACCTTTAACTCCAGCATGTCCAGAGCAGTACATCCACATGAGTCTCTCCAATGGAAGGCTGCGCATTAGTTCATTCCAAGCAGGGCTTTCCATTCCACTTTTCACTTTCTGAAGTAGGTTCATGAAGTCAGTCAGTATCATTGCTTGTTGAGTTTGAAACTGGCTTATGGATGTAAGCCAGTGGAGTGCTTGTGTCACTGCTTCTACCTCCATTGTTAGACTTGAAGTTGTTAAACTGTGCGCACCATTGTTTTCCTGAATAGTTCGGTCATTTTGCTTCACTGTGTATCCCCAGCCTGACTTACATTTGATGACAGAACCGTCAGTGTATATTAAAATATCATCTTTTGTGGAAAGGTCTTCTACCAGCTTCTGAATTTCTGTGTTGGTTTTGTCTTCTGGCCATTATCGACAATGTCTTCCAAGTTCTGGAACGATGGCAATTTGCTTCAAGTGGTCTGGATTTTCTCCCATTTCTTGGTTTCTTTGACTTCTGCTAACTGGCACACAAGCTGTTTACTGTCTTCTGCCTGTCCCATCCATGATTTTCCACGTCCTAGCCGAGTGCCTTTTGTTTCATTGACCGCCGCATGAAGTGGGTTTTTGGGATTTTTAAGAGCTCTGAAATATGCCTTCACCTGTTCCAGCTTGTGTCTTGTCTGCATTGAAGGTATCGCATAGTTTGAACTGGTGTGTCCTTTGTGGTTCCCAGGATCGATCTCATTGCTTCATTTTGAATTCTTTCTAATGTGAGAAGGTTGCTGTTGGACAGTGTTGTAAGCCCTAATCCATAATCTATCACACTGAGTACAAGTGCTTGATACAGTCGGTAGAGATGACGCTGTTCAATGCCTTTAGCTGCCATTGCTTTCATGGCAAGTAAGCCTTTTTTGCATTTAAGAACAATATTCTCAACATGCTTTCTGAAGGTTAGCATTCTGTCAAAGCCTACACCCAAATAGCGTAAGTTGTTAGTTGATTCAATTGGTATTCCATTGCAGGAAACTGGTGAGGGTACTTGTCCTGATGCCTTGTTGTTGAGAGTGCAGACTAATGTCTGGGGGTTTGTAGGGTTAATGGACGATCCACTTTCTTGACACCACTGAGCAATGTTGTTCAACTGTTACTGAACTGCTTTCGTTCTTTCTTCAGCATTCTTTGATGTTTTGTAGACCAGGCCGTCATCTGCAAATGTCATCACTCGAGCAAATCCGTTTCTGTTGAGGTCTGTTGGCCTTTAGTGTAAACATTGTACAAAACAGGGGAAAGAGGAGAATCTTGAGGTAATCCTAAAGAAAGTTTAATTTTTTTTATAAATTAAAAAATGTCTAATAAAATGTTTTGAAAAATACTTGTCACTTGAAACCTACGCTTGGTTTGGGGTATTATTTTTTTTTTCCTGTCCCAACCTCTGCGCCACCTCAGAGGTGGTGAACCCACGCCGCTCATTCCGACACCCCGTCCACAGCCACAGCCCGATCGGCCCCGCCGCAGCCCCGGCACCGGCAATCCACAGGGAGCAGTCAATGTCAAGTCGTTAAGAGGCAACCCACCGGAGGAGACACTGCACTGCTGCCGAGTCACTTCGGTGGTGTTCAGTGGCGCCTGTTCTGATCTAACATACGCAGGACACCACCTACTAAGCCCCCTACTGACGACAATAATTGCTTAGTCGCGGAGCCGGCGTGAGTGAGCTCTCCCTCCGGAGGGCGCCACCACGTCCGTCCACCGACAGACCCCATGGATCCGCCGATACCGGTGACCCCGACGGAACCGAACCAAAGCCACAGACGTGGAGAGGACATCGAAATTGAGGTCACCATGAGAGCAGGGCATGAAGAGCCACAGAATTTGAGACATTTTTTTTTTTAATGCTGATCAATGAGAATGAGGATGATTAAGATGATGCTACGGATTTCCATTTCGGTCTGAGACTACATGACAGGGTTGTACTCTACGCTTCCTTTCATAATATATCCCGGCGTCAACCAGGCCCGAGAGATACAGGCACCTGCAGTGTTGGTCATGAAATTTGAGCAACACTCTCAGAAACGCATCCATTAAGTGGATGAAACTCGACTGTGTGGTCCCAGTCTTCCCAACTGAGTCCGCAGCAAACTCAACTCTGGGTAGGAGCCGGTCGGGGCAGAAAAACCCACATGACTTCTGATGGGATTCGAACCCACGACCTCCCAGCCGGGAGTCCGCGACGCTAACCACTTCGCCACGGCGGCTGGTCAAGGGGTATTATATTTGACCAAAGTTATTGTGCAGAGGTCAGATAGATATATTACGCTTTGAAACCTTTGAATGCATGTATTGCTTATAGATATGTGTACCGATTGTTGGCGAATTCGAATTAGTAACCCAAATACGGCCCAGCACATTCTTTAGGGCTCTACACATAGGGATTCCATTCTTTACTTTACTCGATTTCAGGCATCAAATGCACGCTAGGTAAAGAAAGTCTTTTTTTTCATGATCTGCATTTGCTATATCTCTTTTCTAAATTAAGTCATCATTAATTGTTATTGCTCAAGGATTAAATGGCACCACCCCCACCCCCACCGATCTCACCATGTGGCCCATTAGATTTTGTTGGTTTAAAGATGCATTATCATTATGTTAACAAGATGTGGCAACAAGAGTTCAATGGAATAACACAACTGTGCGAGAGTAGGTCTGTGTTTGTAATGTCTGACAATGGCTTTTTGGTGGTGGTCGTATGTGTATAGAGGCTTTTTCTTAAGGCAAGATGTAGGAGTGGGGCTGGGTGCCAGTTTTCTTTTAAATGTCCAGGGTCATTGCTTGCATGTTTTAATTAAGAGCCTTTACCTAGATTCAACTTTTTCTAGTTTATAAACTGAATCTGTTGTACATATTTTCTCGTACTACCTGCATCTCTGTACTGTTTAGACACACTTGTTTAGACACACTTGTTTAGACACACTTGAAATGCTGTATCATATTTGTCAGTTGTTTGTGCGGAAGCATTTGTGCCCATTGAATATAGTCATGTTGACTTTGACTTTTTTTCTTTTTCTTCTGCGTACACAGGCTGATACTCCTGCGGACACCCTCTGTATAGGCAGTGGAGTTTTGTGTGTATGACCGTTTTTATCCCGCCATTAAGGCAGCCATACTCCAACTTCGGGGAAGATGCATGATATGTGTAACGTGTTATCCATACCAACGGCCAAACTGGCCTTCTCTCTCCGAAAGTTGGTGATGGGATTTTACGTGTGCGCAAGGTGTTATGCATGCGTCCACACACGGAACCTCGGTTTATAGTCTCATTCGAAGGATTGTATGGGAAATGGAGTCAGAACCAATGTTAACTCCAAGGGAAAAATCCCCCTGTACCGAAACGGCCCGGCGGAGATTCGAACCCGCAACCCCAAGATTACGGGTCCGGCGCTCTACCACTGAGCTGTCCCGGCCCCCGACTTTGACTTTAAAGTGCCCATTCATAAGTCAGTACCATGAGATTAGTTTACAGTGCACATTCACGCGTCTGTACTAGAACAGGAAATAACTGAGTCGGTACTGTAATATATGAAAACGAGTTCACTTGATTATAACCTGTTCATATAGTAAGTTTGGACTGAATAGCGTGCATTGGTGGGTTCCTCGCAGTTCCACTCTGGTGGGGGGGGGGGGGGGGGGGGTTATTTATTTATTTTAAAATTAAGTTCAAAGGTGGCCAGACGTTCTGGCTCGAGAATTTCATCTAGCTGTTGCAACTGTTTCGGTGTTTTATGTATGACCAAAAGTGCAAGAAACAGAATGGGAAAAAAAAGATTTTGTCAACTCTGTGTTTGAAGGGCAATACATGTCAGTTAGCAACAAAAAAAGGAACATGACTAACATAACAAAATTGAACATAACAGTTGCACAGCTTGGGGGAATAAGCTGTGCAACCGTTATGTTCAGTCAACTATGTTAAGCACATCTTATTTGGTGGTTCATTTATTTGTTTTGCTTTTCATAGTTTAAGTGATCTACAAGCTAGTCATGCTGCATTTCAGTCATATAATTTACAACAGTGATCAGTGTGTTCTTTACAACAGCGATTAATCTGCCAGACTCATTTGTTTCATTTTGATTTGTTTTTGTCCATTTTTTTTTAAAGTCTGGTTTTTGTAATAGATTTTCTTGTGTCCTTTTATTCAAAATTAAAGGATATGAAGAAATGGATGGTTACTTTATCTCTTGACGAGTATTTCATGAGTATTTGCTTCGTACATTTGCATATGCTTGCTCACTGACATTACACTACTTTTCCCCAATTCTGCTCTGCCTCGTACAGCTTTCTGTACTGGTATCAATGTAAAGACATCTTGTTATGCCCAAAACCGATGATGCCTCAGTTGCACAACTAGGCTAAATGGGTGTCCGTTTCAAAGATGAGATCATCACTGTCTTTCCACAATATCTGAAGACGGCAGTGCACTGCAGACAGGAGAATACAGTGTGAAAGGCCACGGCCACAGAAAGTAGGACGACTCGTCACAGAGTTGATCATCATGCAGTGGGGTGCCCTGCAGGTCTGTCAGTACTTAGTGGGGTGCCCTGCAGGGCTGTCAGTACTTAGTGGGGTGCCCTGCAGGGCTGTCAGTACTTAGTGGGGTGCCCTGCAGGGCTGTCAGTACTTACAAGAGACTGCATTTGACCCTTTCTCATAATTATGCTCTGTGTCAGCCAGTCACAGAAATCTAATAGTGGGTCAGGAAATTTGACAAAGTCTATGAAGAGGACAGTAATCAATTACGTGGCCATAGTCTTTCCATTTAGCTCATAACTCATGCCGTTACAAACAGTAGTTTGCTGGGGCATAAAATCCCCCCCCCCTCCCCCCCAGTGAAACAGCTCCTGTGTCCTCTCGTTTTTAACCAGCACCCTTTACACTTCTGTATCCCTTTTTCTTGCAGGATGCTTATGCTATGGTGTTCTGGACGTTTGTCTGGCTGGAGAACCAAGGGTTGTGCCTTCTTGAATAATTGCTATGCCCACATGTTAGGCCAATTTTACTTGGCTTCTGCATTTCCTGAGGCGTATATCATCATGGTTCTTCTTAGCCTGTCTGTCCTCTGGGGTACCATTAAGTCTTAGCTAATCCTCCACCTTCCCAGCATTTACAGTCTGCATCAGACCCGTGAAATCACCAGATAACAGTACTGGATTTCTGACCAAGGCTGTGATGATGCGTCAACGCAAATCCAAACACTGAATAATGAGGAAAAAAGAAACCAAGGTAGACTGTGCTGGAGTGTTTACATTCTGCATATGTAATGTTTGAGATCAAATAATAACACAAACGTTGAATGTCATCTGTCTTGCACATGTTCATTTGATGTCCTGTTACCGATTCAATTTGCATATAACTGTAATTATGGCCTGGCAGATGGATAAATGTGCAACTACCCATCTCCATAGTCAGACATGCTGTTCAATTATATAATTATCACTATCCTCATGGTTGTGGTACCTGCAAGTTGAACAATGCAACTCTAGCCAGATTGATCGTCTGTAGATGGCAAGTCTATCATAGAAATTGAAAGAAGAAAAATGTTCAATTATTGTTGTTGTTTTTCTGAAGTCCGTCAAACTGCATAGAGCCTCATTAGGACTTCCAACATTCTACAGTCTGAAGTTCAAGTTCCTACAACAAAACTGCATAGAGCCTCATTAGGACTTCCAACATTCTACAGTCTGAAGTTCAAGTTCCTACAATATAACACTTGAAAAGCTTCCAAACCAAAATCCCAACACATAACACTTGGCCCCTCACACCATCCTCATCACCCCACCCCCTTCACTTCCCCCCACCCCTTCCCTAACGCTAGTCAAATGATTTAGACAGACCAAATGTGAGATTGAATGCATGCTTTGTACAGGCTCAAAGCTGCTTGTGCCTGACAACATAACTACACAACCTCCACCCTCACACCTATTCCTCATTCACGCGGACATGCATACAAATACTTTTTGAATGATTACAACAGTTGGAAAGATTTCGATATGGCACACTAAAAAGAATTAGACTATGGGTTGTTACTTTGGCAAACATATGTCATTATACTTTCATTTAAAGTACATCACATTTGCTGCTGATTTAATTACACAACATTGTATTCTGATTTAATTTCATGTTACCTTGTTTCAAAAATCAGCAACAACAAAACAAACAAAAAAACAAAGAAAAAAACCAAAAAAATTCATCCTAACGCAGATGGGCGTGTAGTCAACTGGTTACAATATTTGCAGAGCTGACGTGAGATTGAACCACTTATGGGACTGGATTTTCTTTCTTCAAAAACCTCTGGTCAGCCTGATTAGAAAACTCCCCAACCTTTTTTGCTCTTGGGTGATTTCAATGGAAACAATCCTTTTTGGGTTAGTGTGAAATCTTTATCCATTAGCTTAAAATCATGCGTAGCGTGGTTTCAAAACTTAGCAGATGTAATGTAGCATATATGGACTAGCCCGCACGCAGTGACGCGTTCTTGAAACTGAAACTGAAACTATATCCGGAGGCCTCATCTTGAAGACGTCTTTTTAGAGCTGGATTTGTGTTGTCTGAATGATGGGTCTGCAACTTACCTCC
>CM031609.1:87307308-87322033 GCA_018398815.1 Conus ventricosus
GAGAGAGAGAGAGGAGAGAGAGAGAGAGAGAAGAGAGAGGGTAGGGACATGAGAAATAGGAATAAGTAGCAAAGCACAATGGTAATTTTTTTTTAATGAGAAATGGAAGAAGTGACAAGTCACAAATGTAATCCTATCATATCATATCAAGTTCAGGAACTAGTAGGCCTGAACTAGGCCTTTCCCCTGATCGAAGCACTGTTCACAATTTTGCCGATTTCTTCAACTACACTTTGCAGTTAGGGGGTGGGTGGAGTAGTGTGGGTGGCAAGATCACTACTCCAGTCTCACAGCAAATTTGGTGTCTGCCATGCGAGTCAAGTCTGTTTTTGAAGGCCTGTAGTGATGGAGAGTCAACAACTGATGATGGCAGGGCGTTCCACCTATCCACAACTCTGAATGTGAAAAAGTTCTGTCGTAGGCTCAGACTGCATTTTTGCTTGTATAGTTTGAATTGGTGGCCCTGGTAACGCCAGATGTGTCCAACTGAAGAAGGTCCTGGTTGACTGAATAAAAGCCATGTGTGTATTTGTACACCTCAATAAGATCTCCTCTGATCCGTCTGTATTCCATATTAGGAAGGTTAAGCTTTTTCAGTCTTTGCTCATATGTGAGTTCTTTCAGACAAGGCACATTTCTGGACGCACGTCTTAGCACACTTTCTATCAAGTTTTTATCGCCCGCTGTCCGGGCGACCATGCTACGTTGCCAAATTCTAAGTGTAGACGCACTAGTGCGACAAAAAGCATCTTGAAGCTGTCCTTGTCTAAATACGTGTATGATCTACGAATGAGACCTACAAGTCGGTTTGTCTTGTTAACTTGACCTTGAATGTGACCAGAAAACTTCAAGAGTTTATTGTCTTCTAAAACACCCAGATCTTTTTCAACCTCAGAGGCCTCCAGCGTCACTACATCATCTGAGTCGTGTTTCTTCATGCAGTACGTATGGTGGGGGTTATTGTGACCCAAATGGAGTATGTGGCATTTATCCGCATTGAAACGAAGCTGCCATGTGTCAGCCATGCAACAAGACTACCCAGATCCGATTGGAGCTGAGTTATGAACTCGTCTTTGTCTACACGAGAGAAAACTTAATGTCGTCAGCGTACAGCTCACAAAGCGACTGCACAACACTTGGCAGGTCATTGATATAAACGACGAACAAACGGGCCCGAGACAGCTGCCTTGCGGTACTCCGCTCGCCACTGGTGACCACTCAGAAAAATTGTCTTTGACACGTACCCTCTGCCTCCTGCCTATCAGAAAATCCCGAATCCATTTCAACACAAACGAGTTAACACCATATGACTCTAACTTCTCGAGTAGGCGGAGATGGGGCACACTGTCGAACGCATTGGAGAAATCAAAATAAATGCCATCTACTGGGATACCAGTATCTAGATACTCAGTCTACTTGTCCAGTGCTGCAAGCAGGTTACTAGTACAGGACCGCTTCGATATGAAGCCGTGCCGATGACGAGACAGAAGTTCTTTTTCTTCGAGATATTCCACAAGTCTATCCTAATGATGGATTCCATAAGCTTACATAGCACACATGCCAGTGACACAGCGTGGTAGTTACCAGCCTATAATTTTTCTCCTTTCTTAAAAGAGATGTAACATTGGCATCTTTCCAAACACTGGTAATTTGCCCTCAGAGAGGGACTTCTCAAATAGTATGGCTAATGGCTCCGCTAACTGTTCAGCTAGTTCCTTAAGAACACATGGGTGCAATCCATCAGGTCCAGGAGACTTAGAGGGATTTAAGTTCTTCAATTTCTTTAACACTGTCTCTTTTGAAAAAGACACTTCACTCAAAAAGTCACCTACATCTTTTTTCTCTGCCTCTGGTATATCGTCAGTCCGTTCCCTTGTGAAGACATTACAGAAAAAGGAATTTAGAATGTCTGCTTTGCCTTTATCATCTGATACACGGTTGCCATGATCATTCAACAAGTCTCCAATACCCTCACTAACTTTGGTTTTTGACTTGGCATATGCATAAAATGCTTTGGGGTTTTTCTTTGCGTCCCTGGCTAATTCTTCTCATGGTTCCTAATCGCCTTGCGGCAGGCACCTTGGCCTGATTACTCGCTTTAGAGTACTCCAAAAAGTCCTTGCCGTCACGCGTGTGGAGGTACCGCTGGTATGCTTCTGTCTTCTTACGAATCTTACGCATGGCCTTGTCATTCCACCACACAGGTTTGCGTCTCTCCATGGTTTTGCCAGTCTTACATTTAGGTACACATTTATCAACAGCAGCCTTTACAGTCCCTAAGATACAGTCCAGGCTTCTTGTACGTTTTTGTCTCTAATCTGAGACACAAGATCATTCTCTTCAACACTCTTTTTCATGCTATCATAGTCGGCTTTTTTGGTAGTTGTAGCGCTCACTAGACTGTACAGAATCACATAATACATAACACCTAAATTAAAAAGTTAAAATATGATGATGGCTTTTGCCAAGTGGGGATTCATGCTTGAGATCAGTCACCATCTCATCCTCAGAGGAGAATACCAAATCTACTAAAGTAGGTCTCTGATCACTTAGACAGTGTGTTGGCGACTTCACATGTTGAAAAAGATACGAATCTCTATCAAATTCCATGAAAATTGAAGCTCTGTGTTCAGGATTATGAGACGATGTTTCACTTTCCCAGTCAATATCAGTAATCATTTTTCATAAGGCATGAAAATACGTAGAAGGTACGTGAAATAGTGACATGCAATTAATGAGAGTGAGAGAGAGAGAGAGAGAGATGAGAGAGAGAGAGAGAGAGAGAGAGAGAGAGAGAGAGAGAGAGAGAAGAGAGAGAGAGAGAGAGAGGAGAGAAGAACAGCACCTTTGACATCGACATCACAACCATCCTAAGGCTGGCAGAACTGGTCCTGACACTGAACAGTTTCTGTTTCGGCGATTGCCACTTCGTTCAAACCCGAGGGGTGGCTATGGGCACCAAGATGGGGCCGAGTTACGCATGCCTCTTTATATGGGTTTCATCTAGGAGCAGATACTCTCTTCATATCCTGGACGTGTCCCTCCTTTTTTCAGACGCTTCATAGACGACATCATAGGTATCACCACAAGCACCAAGGCTGAACTTCTAGATTTCATACATTTTGTGTCTTCATTCCACCCAGCCCTGAAATTCACCTACACCATCTCTGAAACAACTGTATCTTTTCTAGACATTCAAGTATCCATCACCAGCACAGATCAACTGAAAACATCAGTGTTCTACAAAGCAACTGATTCACATTCTTACCTCAAGTTCACATCTAGCCACCCACAGTCTACCAAGAAGAGCATCCCTTACTCTCAATTCTGTCGCCTCAGAAGACTGTGCAGCAATGATGACGACTTCAAACTGCAGGTCAACTGGATGTGTTCCTTCTTCCGAAGGCGCGGGTACCCTGAAGCAGTCATCATCGATGCCGCCAATCGTGCCTTCGCACCCCCAGGACTCAGGCCATGACCCCATCTCTGAACAAAGATCAGTTAGACCGACCAGTCCTTACTCTGACCTACCACCCACACAACCTCCCAGTTAAAAACATCCTTGCGAAAAACTTTGACATCCTGAGGAAAGACCCCAAACTCAAGTCCACCTTCGACAAACCTCCATTAGTGGCATACCTGCGTGACACCAACCTCAGGGATCATCTAGTACGAGCCACCTACAAAGACTCACCGAGTAGCTCTCCACCAGGAAACCACCGCTGCAACGAACCCGATGCAAAACCTGCCCCTTTTTAAATACAACCACTAACACCTTCAGGGGCCCATCAGGCAAAAGTTTCACCATCAGATCCCCCTTCACTTGCCGATCCTCCAACCTGGTGTACATTCTTTCATGCAGCCTCTGTTCCAAACTCTACTGTGGCGAGACCTACCGGACCCTGGATGAAAGATTCAGGGAACATCTCCAGGCTGTCAACTTGAATAAGGACACCCCCATAGGTACACATTTCAATAGCCCTGGACATAACGTGTTTCATATGTCAGTCTCTGCTGTTCACCAAAACCACTCAGATGCCATACACCGTAAATTCCTTGAATCATCTCTGATCTCTAGGCTAGGGACGATCACTCCCCACGGACTGAACATCAAGGACTGAAGTGATGGAGTCACCATTCTAACTATACCATGTGAACTGGGGGGGGTGGGGGGTGGGGGGGGGTGTGGGGGGGGGGTGGGGTGGGGGTGGGGATGAGGGCGGGAGCGTGCATCTGTGGGTGTGCGTGTGTGTGTGGGTGTGTATGGGTGTGTGTGTGTGTGTGTGTGTGTGTGTGTGTGTGTGTGTTGTGTGTTTTCTTCCCCCTTGGTCAGTGTGTGTGTGTGTGTGTGTGGGTGTGTGTGCGGGGTTTTTTGTGAGTTCTTATCACTTCAGATTTGTTGAAACAATCCCTGTGCCTTCCCCCTTTATGTGTGTGTGTTTGTGTTTTGAGTTCTTGTCACTTCAGATTTGTTGAAACAATTCCTGTGTCCTCAGTTTCATGCCACTTGAAAAAAACTCTAAGAGTCGAAACGTTGTGCATTGCTTTTGTTTCCTCTTTAACCCCCCCTTTTTGTTTCGGTCTTTACCACCAATCTTGGAATTATACAGTAAAAATTAAGATTTATTTTATTTTATTTTATTTTACTTTTTATTTTCAGTGCGTCCGCGCTAACGAGTTATAATGGACTTTTCGCTGCGCATTGTTAGCCTACTTTCTCGGGGTTCTCCCGTTTTCCCTCTCACCCCTTGGTGCTTGGGTAGGGCAACCTACCCTTGGGTCAGACTTGGGTCGGATGCTTTAGGCGGCTGACCCCCTTCTCTCCCCCCCCCCCCCCCCCCCCTTGTCATTTAAAATGCTTTTTCGAGTATATTGTATCTTATTTATTGTGCTTTCTCTTGTTCATTTCCTTCATATGCAACACACCACTACATACCATCACACCCCCCCTCCACTCACTCTCCTTCCCCTCTCTTCTCTCTCTCATTCTCCACTCTTCCTCTACTTCCATTCTCTCTCTGTCTCCCCCCTCTTTTCTCCCCCCCCCCCCTCTCTCTCTCTTCTCTCTCTCTCTCTCCTCTCTCTCTCTCTCTCTCTCTCTCCTCTCTCCTTTTCCTCCTCCTCACTTTACTCTACCCTCTTTCCTCGTGCCCTATTCCTCGAACTCTACTCACCCTCTCTTCCACTGTCCCTCTTCTACTTCATTCACCACTTTGGATTGAACGTTCTTTAAAATTAATATGTTGTCAACCATGGGGTCAGGACTGCCATACCCTTTTACATCTATACATCTCGTTAGTCCGATCGAAATTGACATATGGGCAGGAAGTGTATTTCCTGCACCTAATTCTCTTTTAAGAGATTGCAAAGCTTGGATAGTAAGGCCATGAAATTAGCTCTGGAGTTCCAGTTCATACAAACACTTATAAATGTTATAAAGAAACAAATATCTTACCACTTAATGAGAACCGATATTGGATGTGTCAAAATATATTGTCAGAAGTTCTTTCTGTTGAAAATTCAGTTACTGAAGAATACTGATGGATTCCAGTAAAGATTTTCCTAAGAGTTCGAAAAACATATCATACATCCAACCAATTAGAAACTAACATCTGACTTTATGTCAACATTGTAATATTGATATTATGCTATACCAAAATTTCCTGCGGTACTTCAATGCCTCTTGGGAGCACCTAAACGCTTCTTTGATTACGAATACACTGTGTTAAGAAAAGTGATAATGTAAATATCTTAACAACTGAAGTTCGTGAACATTTCGAAAACAGCTATCCAATCATTTAAAGTGTTTACAGATGGGTCGGTAATGGAATCCTCTGACAGTGGTTCTGGCTTTATAATACCAACTTTAAATGTCAGGAATCATATCATTTAGGAAAGGGGTTTTCAATTATACCTCAGAATTATATGCAATACTGAAGGCTTTGATGTACATATATGATACACCAATTGCTTTATATAAAATCCTATTGTGTGTTGATTCCAAATCTGTTTTGCAATCACTAGAGCGTTGGGACTGCAAAGCTAGAAAAGATTTGCTTTTTGAAATAAAGCATGTATTGCATTGTTTCATAACTCTAGGTATAAGAATTGATTTTTGTTGGGTCCCATCTCACTGTGGTATAAAGTGGAATGAAATAGCAGACAGTCTTGCAAAAGAAGGAGCAAATAAAAACGCTGAAAATTTAACCCAAAGTCCCTTAGATTTGTCCTCTTGTGAATTAATCCAAATTATGGAAAAGTACATACATAAGCAGAATTTTAGTAAAAAAGTGACTACTTTACCATCGTGCCCTAGGCACATTGTTAGATTGATTCATAAATTAAGGCTGAATACCTGGAACACTAAATATTCTCATGGTATTACTTGTGTCTGCGGAGAAAACATTTCCGTACGTCATCTTTTGTTTGAATGCTCAGTGTTGACCTCACACTATCAGGAGGAAGGTATTGAGATGAATAACTTTGATAATGTCAATACTGTCTTATATGGTTCATGTGTTGCTGAAATTGCCATGGTTATTTCGCAGTCACAGGTTGCAAAACTTTTATAAAGATCGCAACTTTGTGTACCTTCAGGGTATTTCACTTATGTAAATATGCATATGTCAGATGTGGGTTTGAAAGAACTAGATAAGTTGAGTGAGTGTAAAAGGTTGGGATTTTTTTTTTTTTTTTTTTTTTTTTTAACAAGTGTCTAATATCATCTGACGATGAAAAGACATTAAACAAACCTCTGAACTGAACAGAACTGTCACCACTTTGGCTTCACAAGGGAGTATTGTGCATGTTTATGTCTGTATTTTTTTGTCGCTGAGGAAGGCATTTTGCCGAAAATTTCTTGTCCTGTTTTGTGTCGTGCATTAAATCGTCGTTACTTCACACTTTGTTTTGTGTGCTCTTCTGCTTTTTGTCGTGTTAGCCTACTGTTTTTGTTTTGTTTTGGTTTTAAGTAGGATTCGAGTGATTTCCCTTTAAAATTATGGCGACGCACAGTCGTAGCGCGTGGTAGCTTCAGTGACAAGATCCATCCCAACTCCGTGCACCTCATAATTATCTGTTCTTGTTATGAGAAAGTGTTTACTGTTCTTTATTTGTGAAAGAAATAGAAATTGGAGCACACTTTTAAAGATGGGTCGCAGGAAAAGACACAATAAGGTAAGTCTTGTTTCGGAGAGAATCCCCGATTTCTCTGTAACGCAGCAGTGTAAGTATGTCTTCTTTTCTTCTTCTTCTTCTTCTTCTTCTTCCTAAAATACTGGTTCACTCAAAGACGAATAGGTCACCAGCGCGCGTGAATGAAGTGAAACTGAAAATAGATGACAGTCATCACAACTGTTATGGCTTTTGGCGTCATTTAGGAGAGAATTCTGGTACAACAGAAGGGGACGGGATACAGGAGTGGGTGATGTAAGTGTAGACTAGTGTGTCGCCATGAACTTCGCTGAGGAGAATGGTGTTATCACGGAAGCACATCATGGCTACAGACGTAAGCGCTCCTGTGAAAGCCAGCTCATTGGACTTGTAGACGAGGTTGGAAAACAGACAGACGCTCTCATTATGGACTTTTCCAAGGCGTTTGACAAAGTCTGTCACTCGCTCCTGCTCCACAAGATCCATTCCCTTGGTATCACAAGGAGAATGCACACAGGAAGGATAAAGAATTTCCTCTCGGGTAGACAGCAGTCAATAGTGGTGGATAGAGTTACTTCCAGTCCTGTCCCTGTGGAGTCTGGAGTTCCCCAAGGTTCTGTTCTTGGGCCTAGCCTATTCTTACTCTACATCAATGATATACCGACTGGACTGTCCTCCACTGCTCGTCTCTTTGCTGATGACACTCTGTGCCACTAAACTGTTTCCTCCACCAGTGACCAGCAAGCTCTCCAGAAGGATCTCAATCGACTTGCAGAGTGGGAGCAGAGATGGCTCATGAGTTTTCATCCAGACAAATGCCAGACACTGCGAGTGAGCCGGAAGAGAAACCCACTACCTTCAAACTACACTCTCCATGGCCACACCCTTGACACAGTAAGTCCAAATACCTCGGCGTCACCTTCACTTCTGATCTCAGTTAGAGCCCCCACATCTCCAGTCTCCCCAACCGTGCCAACAAGACTCTTGTGAGACGGAACCTGGAGTGAAGGTAGGATCCCAGCGCATTAGCAGCAAGTCTACCTATCACTAGTCCACCCAACCCTTGAATACACCAGCTCTGTGTGGGACCCCTACATAGAGAAGGACATGAAAAAGCTGGAAGCGATCCAACGCCAAGCTGCTCGCTGGGTCACCCATCGACACAGGAAAACCTCCAGTGTACATGACATGCTAGAGACCCTTCAGTGGTCTCTCTCACAAAATGAAGGAGAAAGGCATGACTGGTGAACTTTCACAAATACCACAACGGAAGCCTCATTATCAACACATGCCACAAACCCTTTCAGAATCCCTCTGTACCCAAAGGAACCTGATGGTCCCATCCAGCAACATACCACCTTTCCAGCTGCAGGACTCTGTAGACAGAAATCTTTCTTCCCCAAGACCATACCCGACTGGAACAGCTTTCCTGCTGAGGTTGCCCTGAGCCCCACCCTGGAGGGCTTCAAATCCCTAATCTGATCCCACACCCCTCCCCCTGCCCCTCCCTCCCTTCCAGCATCCCCCGGCCCAGCAAACACTATCTCAATCAACTTCAGCTTCACGCAAACCCCCTTATAGTCTACAGAATCTTCAAAATGATGAAGGCGGTAGTGAAAGGAAAGAAGAAGAACTTTGACAGATTTTTTTGTTTTGTTTTGGCGATGTTCGCTGATTTTCAAAAGATAAGATAATGTTGCTTATAGCCCAGCCGACCGCAAAGGGCCACATCAGGGCTGATTTTCAAAAAGGTCTGTATAAATGTGTATCATGTCATCTATCAATCCAGCATGGGAAATGCTTGCCAAACTGTAGGTCTTTGTCACAGTAAATTGATCTGCAGGTAACACTTATTACAAACATTTTACAAAGCTCATTTTTTAAATTGCTGAATTTCACATAAAATTTGCAAAATCAATTTGAAGCCAGGCCTGTTGTCCATGTCACATGCATGTTGTGATGTCAGCTGAATTTAACAGTGTACGTTGGTTTGCAGTGATTCTATTGTAAAAAAAAGAAAAAGAAAATGAAAGTTAGAAACAACACACACACTCACACTCAACACACACACACACACACAACACACACACACACACACACAACACAACACTCACGATTGTCATTATTCTGCCCAAACCATGAAGGTTATCTTAAAGACTAAAAAAAAGTAGATGACACTTTGACTGAACTTTACCTGAAAGCGCCAGCCACATCAGAGACTTTACCTTGTACATTGTTACTTTGTTAGTGTGTACACAGGCCTGTTGACCCAACTTATGCAAGAAAAGACAAGATTTTGCACAGCTGGATGAGCTACTAAACATACATAATAATATGCATTGCAATGACAGAGAAGTTCTGCTCTGTGTGTGAATTAATTTTGTCGACGGGAAACAATAGAATCTATACTTGTTTGTACATAACAAATTTTTTTTTTTTAAATAATGCAAATGTTCCAGTTCATTCAGTTCATTCAGTTATTATCAACAGCATATTGTCCTAGGTTTTGGGGAAAGTTTTGTATCGCTGCTTGCCCTCTGGGTGTTTAAAAAAAAAGAAGTGTTCTGGCACTATTGCAGCTAAGATGGCATTAACCCCACAGCCACTCAAAACAAGTGGCATTGGTGGGATTTGCATAGTAACAGCTCCTGACTTAGAAGGGTTTGAGCTTGAGGAAGGCTTTCTTATTGATTTTTATGTGAAGTTCCCGTTGATGAATGATTTGGTAATGAATTACCAGGCTTGCTGGAATTTATCGCCTTTAAATACATGTGAAGATACCTTGCAGATGCTGGAAACAATGCTCACCAGGGCAACATGTGCTGTTCTTTTGCTTTTTGAGGCAGTTGTGATTCCTTCATGGGAAGCCCAGTATGGTATCCCAGCTTTCTGTGTTATGGCTGCCACATAGTCATGTCACTTGAGCTTGGTTGTTGATGAATTTCACAGGGTAAAGACTGTTATTGACTTTCTGGAGTATTTTACCACACGACCAGTATCAGAAGTCTGAATTGCATTGTATTATTTGATGCTGAATCATTTACACTTTACCTCTTAGGCTCTAGCAGGATGGGCATATACATGCACAGGCATATATACACACACCCTGTACATTTTCTATGACAGAATGAGCTTTTTTTTCTTTTTAATTTTCCAATTGATGTTGAATCATTAAAGTTTCAACCCTTCAAGTCAGTTTGTATTCTGCTGATGTGCCGTTTATACCTGCTTTTTCAGAATTTGCAGATGAGGTATGCAGTTATGTGTTCCCTGTGCCTTGAAAATGAAAAGGGCACACTGTGCCATGATCTGGAGAAATGTTGTAGCTAAGCAGTTGAAACTGTATTAAACACTTCATCAGGAATCTGATTCTGACTCTGTGATCTTCTTCATCACAGGAAAGGGAGTTGATTGTCATAGCGAACTGTTAGACTGATCTTCTTCATCACAGAAAAGGGAGTTGATTGTCATAGCGAACTGTTAGACTGATCTTCTTCATCACAGGAAAGGGAGTTGATTGTCATAGCGAACTGTTAGACTGATCTTCTTCATCACAGGAAAGGGAGTTGATTGTCATAGCACACTGTTAGACTGATCTTCTTCATCACAGGAAAGGGAGTTGATTGTCATAGCGAACTGTTAGACTGATCTTCTTCATCACAGGAAAGGGAGTTGATTGTCATTGCGAACTGTTAGACTGATCTTCTTCATCACAGAAAAGGGAGTTGATTGTCATAGCAAACTGTTAGACTGATCTTCTTCATCACAGGAAAGGGAGTTGATTGTCATAGCGAACTGTTAGACTAATCTTCTTCATCACAGGAAAGAGAGTTGATTCTCATAGCGAACTGTTAGACTGTGATCGTCTTCATCACAGGAAAAGGAGTTGATTGTCATAGCAAACTGTTAGACTGATCTTCTTCATCACAGGAAATGGAGTTGATTCTCATAGCGAACTGTTAGACTGATCTTCTTCATCACAGGAAAGGGAGTTGATTCTCATAGCGAACTGTTAGACTGTGATCGTCTTCATCACAGGAAAAGGAGTTGATTGTCATAGCAAACTGTTTGACTGATCTTCTTCATCACAGGAAAGGGAGTTGATTCTCATAGCGAACTGTTAGACTGATCTTCATCACAGGAAAGGGAGTTGATTCTCATAGCGAACTGTTAGACTGATCTTCTTCATCACAGGAAAGGGAGTTGATTGTCATAGCGAACTGTTAGACTGATCTTCTTCATCACAGGAAAGGGAGTTGATTGTCATAGCGAACTGTTAGACTGATCTTCTTCATCACAGGAAAGGGAGTTGATTCTCATAGCGAACTGGAAGATGCCTTTTGTTCATTCTCTTTGAGCCTGTTTCTTTGGCAGCTAAAGGGAAAAACATGACTGTCGAGTGAAAGTAAGCAAAAGACTGATGATATATCTCTACTACATCTCTAACAGAATTGTGCACATGAAGATGAACACCTTTGTTTCAGATGACTTGTTCTGACTGGTTGTCCCTCCAGCTGCCTTGTCTTTTTTGTTTTGTTTTGTTTTTGTTTTTTAAGTAGTCTTCATTTCAAATCAAGCAGCTTATGGTTGAATTTAGTGTGGTATTTTATGTCACCTCTGACTCCACAGACCATGGACTATGAAGATTCATTCATGGATGGAAAGAAAGTTGACAGCTAAGATTAGGATACAATGAAATGGTCTGCTTAGGCTGAAAGCAGCTTTGAATTTTTGTACATTTTGGTTTGTTTCAGAATAATCCTTTGCCGTACAAGAATGAGAGAAACTACACAACAACGCCCAAGGAGAATGAGCTCTTCAAGAAATACTATGCAGTATGTAGGCAATTATTTTTCTTTTGTTTTGCGAATCTGAAGAACTGACTTTGGGCCCCTCGATTTGCCTTTTGCTGACAGACGTCATAGCCTGAGCTGTAGGACCCATCTTATTGGGTGGAAAAAACCCCAGTTTATTTAAAATCAACTTTGCTTTCTTCATACGCAAGTTAAAGTGGTTTGCAACATTTTTTTTGATGAATAACTTGCACTCCAAAGGTTCTCATTTTGAAGCTGTGATCTTCAACTTCGTAAAAACTGACAGTGACCTGTCACAATGGTGGGATATCGGCTGACTGACATGTGCCTGATGGGTAGATCTAGGGAAAGTATCATGTGTTTTTAAATTTGATGTGTGTGTGTGTGTGTATGTGTGTGTGAGTGTATGTATGTGTGTGTGCGTGTGTGTGAGTGTTTGTGTGTGTGTGTGTTTCTCTGTGTGTGTGTGTGTGTGCGTGTGTGTGTGTGTGTCTGTGTGTGGTAATGCTGTCCTTGTTTGATAGTATTTTCTTCTTTTTTTTCAAGTGCCAAAACTGCACATACATACCACTGCTGTTCAGAGCAAGTTACTTAGTTTTGAGAGGCAGGGTAGTTTACAGCTCACCCACAGCTGTAGAGGCCATGCTGTGAATGCAGGTCTGGGAAAGGGGTGTTTTCTGCAGGCTGCTCCCCACCAGCCAGCTAACCGCGCTGTGCTCAGCGAACTGAATGTCATCTGTGCATAGTCGGTCTGGCAGCAGTGTGTTTGGCATTGTTGAGCAGCCATTACAAATGGGGCTGTCGGTTTGATAATTAATGGTTGTCATGAAAAATGTACTATATCTGCGCTCTTGAGATGACTGAATTGGTGAATTCCCGACATTTTTTAAAAATACCAAACTCGACTAGGTTTATTTTCCTGCAGATAACGTAGATACGGCATGAAAGCTTGTACGCAAGTGGTCAGGCAATATTAGAATAATGACAACACACACAAAATTGTGCAAAAATAATGTCATCACTTTCTGGATATTTAATTTTCCCTAGTTAACTAGTACACAGTATTCTTAAATGCAGAAATAGAGTTCCCAAAGAGAGCAAAAAACATAACACTTCTTCAGTGTATCAAGAATTTTACTGAAGACGTTATGAGTAAAAGCAAAATAGATATTCACAATATTCAGTCATGCCAATTATACGAATGATACCACCATGGGAACAAAGAAAGGCAAACTTTGATATAGAATACAGCAGTTACAACAAAAATGAAGAAGAGAATTTATTAGTTACTGACGTTTGCCTTCATTTAGATTCAAAATATTCAAATCATCTAAAACATTTCACTGATGGCTCCGTCTTAGAAACGTCAGACAGTGGTGCAGGTTTTGTTATTCTTTCGCTGTGAATAGAAAAGTCATATTATTTAGGCAAAGGTGTTTAAATATTTACGTCTGAATTATACGCAATAATGCAAGCTTTAGAGTTCATTTGTAATCTACCTTATTCCACTTCTATCTACCTTATTCCACTTATATAAATAACATCTTTCTATGTGTTGATTCAAAATCAGTTTTACAAACGCACAAGCAAAATAGCTGCAACAGTTGTAATGATATTGTCTTTGAAATTAAGTATTTAATTCATCGTATTGCTATAAAAGGTATTGGTATTGACTTTTGCTGGGTGCTATCTCATTCTGGGCTCTTTTGGAATGAGGTTGCTGATAGAGCTGCTAAACGAGGAGCTTTCAATAACTCTGACACAGTCTCAAATGAGAAAGTAGCATTATCAACAGATGAAATGTACTCCTTGTTGGAAAAATCCACTTGTACTAGTCCATCTGCTTCTAGATCTAAAGTCTTGACATATAGTAGACCTATAATTAGTTTACTGTACAAAATACGAATAAACTCGTGGAAAGCTAAGTACGCAAAAGTTAATTGTATCTGCAATATTGAACTATCAATTCATCACTTACTATTAGAATGCCCAATTTTGCTCGCTAGATACCATATGAATAATATGGAGTTTTTTTCTGAAGTATGATAACACAAGGGACATTTTGAATGATGAAGAAATTGACATTATCTTAATTGCAAAAGTTATTCTATCCACACCTATTGGAAGATTACTTTGATTCGTTTGAAGTTTTGTTTCACTTGTTCTTATTTTTGAAGGGCAGGGGTTAACTTTGCATGGTGTCTAAAATCACTATCCTTGTGAACAGACATTAAATTAAATATTCATTCATTCATTCATTACTAGTACACAAGTTTGATATATGCCTCTGCTCGGACTACAGCAACAAACATGTTGGATTAGAAATGTGTAAGGCTTGTTTGTTCGCCCTTTCACCAAGTGTCTGGCGCGGGACAGAAAAATAAAGCTGTGATGCATCTGGTTTTGAAACAGCTCCTGTGGTAGGCTGTGCTATAAGTATAACCATCAGGACATAATGGTGTAATGTAAGTGTAACTGCCCTATTGACTTTTTGTTGTTGTTGCTGTCAGTGTAGCTCCTTCATTAGAGCTGATTGAAGTCAGAGTTGTTCTACTACTACTATTCTGTGCCAGAGGGTCGCTTTTATTGATTTGGTTCAAACGTTTGAAACAGATGTCACATGGTCGCCACTGTGGATTGTTTGAAAACATGGCATTACACAGTGTTCACTGTGGCAGGGTCTGGAGCTAATGCCAGCTGAGGAGATCGAAGACTTCTACAACCAGATGAAGGAACCTCTGCCTGTCACCTTCAGGATC
>CM031609.1:87322133-87327133 GCA_018398815.1 Conus ventricosus
AATGCATTTAAATGTCAAGTCATTGCACAATGATTGGTAACAGTGTAACGACCCAAATTTGGAAGCATTCTATTATTGTTCCAATTCACAAGAAGGGGAAACCACTCAGAGATATACATAGTTATCATTTTTACATGAAAATGGACTATCTCTTTCACCTGAAAAAACGAATTTGTTTAATTCTGGAAATGATCCAAATAAGCTTCCAGTTTCACCTTAGATGCACTGTTTTAAACTATGTTAAAAGCGTTAAATTCTTAGGTGCAGTCCTAAGTAGTAAACTAACATGGAATACTCACATTGACCATATTTTAAATAAAGCAAGAAAAAGTCTGAATTTCCTTAAAATTGTCAGTAAACAATCTTAGGGCAAGACACTAAAAGAAAACTGTTTTAGCAACTGCCCTTGTACGCGCAAGACTTGCATTGCTCAGGAAGTATTTTTAATGCACCTAAATATCTTTTAAATAAACTTCAGAGCACTTATTGCAAAGCCTTCAAAATTGCCCTTGGGGTTCCCATACATACATCAAACTTAAGGACATACAACGAAGTGGGAGTTCTACCTCTATCTGAAATTAGAAAAGCTTCTACTTTAAAATTCATCTTAAAAAGTTTCTCACAAAAAATGTTTGCTCAGAAGAGGTATGTTTAGAATCGGAAAAGGATTTTGGAAAACGTGCACAATATACACAATCCACAAAATCTATTTATTCATTTTCCTCAGATCTTCTAACAGACACAAAATAGATTTAAAAAACAATAATAATATCGCCGGAAAACCTATTCCATACGTTTTCACCCATTCCAAAATGGGTACAATCAAAAGCTTCATTGACATTGACTACAATAATTTAAGTAAAAAGGATTCTCCCAACATTTTGAGAAATTTGTCTACACTCACTTAGAAAATAAGTACAACCATCACTTAAAAATATTTACAGATGGCTCAGTATTAGATGATAATAGCACGGGAGCAGCTTTCATCATTCCTAGCTTAAAAATAGAAAAGTTATTTTATCTTGGTAAAAGTCTGTCTCTCTATAGCACAGAATTACTTGCTATACTCAAATCATTGGATTTCATTTTGAATTTCCCCATAAATAACAGTCAAATCGTAATATGCGCTGATTCAAAAGCAGCATTGAATGGTATTAAGTCTTCTAATTCATGTGTACGATTAGACATGATAACTGAAATTAATCATATAGTACACCTTCTTTCCCAAAATGGCATTAATATTACTTTTTGTTGGGTGCCTTCTCATTGTGGGATATCAGCAAATGAACAAGTAGACAAAGTTGCAAAAAAGGCAGCTCAAAACCTTAGCGGCACAGTAACAATAAATGTTCGCTTAGATCTGGCAGAATGTTTCTCTATAATAAATAAAACATCTCATGATAATGCAACAAAAACTCGGACGAACCCGGACATATATTATTATAACAATTTCATCAAATGTAATGACAAAAACAATGGGATAACATCATACAAACGATTTATTTTCTCATCCAGGGAGATTGAAAGTCTAATCCATAGGCTTCGTTTAAACTCGTTTAAAACAAAATATTGCGAAGATGTGAAATGTATGTGTGGGGATTCTATAAGTGTCAATCATTTACTGATTCATTGTCCCAAAACAATAGAGCTTTTAATAAATCAGGTATTGAGGGTTTTGTTGATGGATCGACTCCTTTATCGCTATCTAGTATATTAAACAATTTTGCTACTCTTGAATCTATTTCTAAATGTTTATTAGGCTATTCACTTAATATTTATCTTTAGCATTTGTGATTGTTACAGTTACAATTTTAGTTTAAGTCAAACGTTCTGATGAATAGGATGGGGTGGAGGGTTGTGATTACATTCCTTACGTACTACTTTGAAACTTACACTCCCTTACACTCCCTAAAAATGCATCTCTCTCATTCTTTACATCAAGCCCACTCTACACTATAAATTTGTCTGAATCACTTTTAGTGGAAGGACGTTAAACTGAAGAACAACAACACACAGGAGGGAAAAGAACGGGGGGAATACAGTAGTAGGGGAATATGAACGCAAGCACTATAGATCCGGGAAAACACAGGCACTAAGGAACATAGAACCATGACAACATAGAACGGGGGAATACAGTAGTAGGGGAATATGAACGCAAGCACTATAGATCCGGGAAAACACAGGCACTAAGGAACATAGAACCATGACAACATAGAACGGGGGGAATACAGTAGTAGGGGAATATGAACGCAAGCACTATAGATCCGGGAAAACACAGGCACTAAGGAACATAGAACCATGACAACATAGAACGGGGGAATACAGTAGTAGGGGAATATGAACGCAAGCACTATAGATCCGGGAAAACACAGGCACTAAGGAACATAGAACCATGACAACATAGAACGGGGGGAATACAGTAGTAGGGGAATATGAACGCAAGCACTATAGATCCGGGAAAACACAGGCACTAAGGAACATAGAACCATGACAACATAGAACGGGGGAATACAGTAGTAGGGGAATATGAACGCAAGCACTATAGATCCGGGAAAACACAGGCACTAAGGAACATAGAACCATGACAACATAGACACAGAGGAAACTTTGAGCCGATGAACAAAGACAATAAGGAACAAAAGAACCATGACAACATAGACACAGAGGAAACTTTGAGCCGATGAACAAAGACACTAAGGAACATAGAACCATGACAACATAGACACAGAGGAAACGTTGAGCCGATCAACAAAGACACTAAGGAACATAGAACCATGACAACATAGACACAGAGGAAACGTTGAGCCGATCAACAAAGACACTAAGGAGCATAGAACCATAACAACATAAACACAGAGGAAACGTTGAGCCGATCAGCAAAGACACTAAGGAACATAGAACCATGACAACATAGACACAGAGCAAACGTTGAGCCGATCAACAAAGACACTAAGGAACATAGAACCATGACAACATAGACACAGAGGAAACGTTGAGCCGATCAACAAAGACACTAAGGAACATAGAACCATGACAACATAGACACAGAGGAAACGTTGAGCCGATCAACAAAGACACTAAGGAACATAGAACCATGACAACATAGACACAGAGGAAACGTTGAGCCGAGCAACAAAAGACACTAAGTAATAAAGAACCATGACAACATACACACAGAGGAAACTTTGA
Organism: Conus ventricosus; assembly: GCA_018398815.1. NCBI lineage: Eukaryota > Metazoa > Mollusca > Gastropoda > Neogastropoda > Conidae > Conus > Conus ventricosus. The sequence goes on from CM031609.1 coordinate 87,325,323, forward strand.
GCCGAGCAACACAAACGAAAGGGAACCGACAGCTGGGGCAAACATAGACACAGGGGAACGTAGAAATTGGACAGCATAGACACATAGGGTGAGAGAGCTGGCAGACACAGAGAGACGAGCCCATAAAGCTGGGGTAACATACACACAGAGAAAAGTTGAGCCAGGGCAACATAAACACAGCGGAACATAGAACTGGGACAATGTAGACAATGGGATCATACAGCCATGGCAACCAAAACACGGGGGAACATGATCCGGGGCAACCAAAACACGGGGGAACATGATCCGGGGCAACCAAAACACGGGGGAACATGATCCGGGGCAACCAAAACACGGGGAACATGGAGTAGGGGCAACAAAAACACGGGGAACATGGAGCAGGAGCAACAAAAACACGGGGAACATGGAGCAGGGGCAACAAAAACACGGGGGAACATGGAGCAGGGGCAACAAAAACACGGGGGAACATGGAGCAGGGGCAACAAAAACACAAGGGAACATGGAGCAGGGGCAACAAAAAACACGGGGGAACATGGAGCAGGGGCAACAAAAACACGGGGGAACATGGAGCAGGTGCAACAAAAACACGGGGGAACATGGAGCAGGGGCAACAAAAACACGGGGGAACATGGAGCAGGGGCAACCAAAACACGGGGAACATGGAGCAGGGGCAACAAAAACACGGGGAACATGGAGCAGGGGCAACAAAAACACTGAGGAACATGGAGCAGGGGCAACACAAACACGGGGAACATGGAGCAGGGGCAACCAAAACACGGGGAACATGGAGCAGGGGCAACAAAAACACGGGAAACATGGAGCAGGGGCAACAAAAACACGGGAACATGGAGCAGGGGCAACAAAAACACGGGGAACATGGAGCAGGGGCAACAAAATCACGGGGAACATTGAGCAGGAACAACGTAAACACAGAAGAGCACAGAACAGGACGAACAAAAACACAGGGGAACGTACTACTGGGGCAAAAGAGACATATTTCATAATAGAGCCTGTAGAACATTGACACAGCGGGACATAGAGCCAGGGGATTATACAGTCCGGGCAATTTAGACCTAATGGACCATAGACACAGCGGGACATAGAGCCAGGGGATTATACAGTCCGGGCAATTTAGACCTAATGGACCATAGACACAGCGGGACATAGAGCCAGGGGATTATACAGTCCGGGCAATTTAGACCTAATGGACCATAGACACAGTGGGACATAGAGCCAGGGGATTATACAGTCCGGGCAACATAGACCTAATGGACCATAGACACAGTGGGACATAGAGCCAGGGGATTATACAGTCAGGGCAACATAGACTTAATGGACTATAGACACAGGGGGACATAGAGCCAGGGGATTATACAGTCATGGCAACATAGACTTAATGGACCATAGACACAGCGGGACATAGAGCCAGGGGATTATACAGTCAGGGCAACATAGACTTAATGGACCATAGACACAGGGGGACATAGAGCCAGGGGATTATACAGTCATGGCAACATAGACTTAATGGACCATAGACACAGGGGGACATAGAGCCAGGGGAATATACAGTCAGGGCAACATAGACTTAATGGACCATAGACACAGGGGGACATAGAGCCAGGGGATTATACAGTCAGGGCAACACAGACTTAATGGACCATAGACACAGGGAGACATAGAGCCAGGGGATAATGCAGTCAGGGCAACACAGACTTAATGGACCATAGACACAAGGGACAACAGACACAGTGGAAAGTAGAGCTGGGGGAACATAGGGATGATCCATTTCACGCCTTTAGAATGGGCCCTTA
>CM031609.1:87332133-87334633 GCA_018398815.1 Conus ventricosus
CATCAGCAAAGAATTTCCATTGGTCAGGGAGCTGTTTTGCACTGAGAAAGAACCCCAGCATCCCTGTGGGTACTAAGTTGTCATAAATGTCAGTAAACGACTCACTCCTTGTTGTTAAAACCGACATTTTGCAGGTATCAGTAAATAACGCACTCTCTGCTGTCATAGCTGACGTTCCAGACATATTAGTAAACAACCCAATCCCTGTTGTTAAAACTGACATGAATAGGTATCAATAAACATCTCATTCTCTGCTGTCATGAATGACGTGTTACATATTAGTAAGCAACCCAATCCCTGTTATTAAAACTGAAATATCATAGGTATTAATAAACAGCTCACTCTCTGCTGTCATAACTGACGTGGCACATATTAGTAAACAACCCAATCCATGTTGTTAAAACTGACATGATATAGGTATCAATAAACAGCTCATTCTCTGCTGTCATAAATGACGTGTCACATATTAGTAAACAACACAATCCCTGTTGTTAAAACTGAAATGATATAGGTATTAATAAACAGCTCACTCTCTGCTGTCATAACGGACGTGTCACATATTAGTAAACAACCCAATCTCTGTTGTTAAAACTGAAATGTTATAGGTATTAATAAACAGCTCACTCTCTGCTGTCATAACTGACGTGTCACATATTAGTAAACAACCCAATTGCTGTTGAACTGAAATGTTATAGGTATTAATAAACAGCTCACTCTCTGCTGTCATAGATGACGTACCAGACATATTAGTAAACAACCCAATCTCTGTTGTTAAAACTGAAATGTTATAGGTATTAATAAACAGCTCACTCTCTGCTGTCATAACTGACGTACCAGACATATTAGTAAACAACCCAATCCCTGTTGTTAAAACTGACATGTTATAGGTACTAATAAACAGCTCACTCTCTGCTGTCATAACTGACGTGCCAGACATATTAGTAAACAACCCAATCCCTGTTGTTAAAACTGAAATTTTATAGGTACTAATAAACAGCTCACTCGCTGCTGTCATAGCTGACGTGTCACATATTCGTAAACAACCCATTCGCTGATGATGAAGCTGACCAGTCATGATTCCAGTAAACATCCCTCCCCTTATTGTCACAGCTGATGTGTCATGAATATTTGTAAGCAACGGCAAGGTCTGTTCTATCATCAAGCCGCACACCACTGTACATGGCCACAAGGCCAAACGGCTTATGCAGAATTAAACACATCTTCCTGTCTGAGCCGTAATATTTTACATGGCATCCATTGTAAACTGAATAGTGGCTGAGACATCCTGCACACCTTATGTGTGCATTTTTGGCCACCTAGCGGACATCTGCCATCATCGACTCAAACCAGACATCGTGAACTTCAAGTATCTCCAAAACAGCATCAATCATGTCAAACCCTGACGTTTTAACAATTACAGACTGAGAACTCTTAATTCACCATGCAGGAATGCTGTCTTATAGCGAGACAGGAGACCCACTGCCCTCTTGGCATCAACATAAAAAATATGCCCCTATCAGACCCAGTCGTTAAAACATGGCAATATCTCTACAGTCAGTTTGTAAGCCTCATGTATGACCTGCTTCACCTTGTCATAATCCTGAGCAGGTTGGACACGGTGTACAAAGAAGGGCTTGTCACAGAGCTGACTGTTAGTTGCTTAATACTCCTCAGCCATCCCTCCTGCCCGGCAAAAGGAAGGGTCAAAACGACTGATAAATGCATCAGCTGAGGCCATCGCCTGCCTGTAGCTAAGATAGTTAAGGTTTTGTGCAAAGTTTAAGCTGTGGCCTTTGGGCTGGAAACTAGTATCGATCTGAGCACATTTTCAGATACTTTTCCCAACAGTTCAATTTGTTTAGCAGGATTCTTAGCCTTGGCATCTGCCCTTGCTCTTTAGCTGTCATTTCTCTGCCTCTGTCCTAGCATCAGCAGCTGCAGTCTCTGCCTCTGTCCTAGCATCAGCAGCTGCAGTCTCTGCCTCTGTCCTAGCATCAGCAGCTGAAGTCTCTGCCTCTGTCCTAGCATCAGCAGCTGCAGTCTCTGCCTCTGTCCTAGCATCAGCAGCTGCAGTCTCTGCCTCTGTCCTAGCATCAGCAGCTGCAGTCTCTGCCTCTGTCCTAGCATCAGCAGCTGCAGTCTCTGCCTCTGTCCTAGCATCAGCAGCTGCAGTCTCTGCCTCAAACCTTATTTTCAGAGCGCTGAGCTGTTCTTCCTCAAGGATTCTTCTCCGAGCTCTTTTATCTCTCTTGATCTCCTGCTGAATTTTAATAAATCAATGGATTCTTCTGTTTAGCCAAGTCTGTTCCTAAAACTTATCAGTTTCTCTGTCGGGGAAAGCTTATTTCAGCTATTTCTCCTCTCACGTAATGTGTTTTAAACCGCCCCCAGAGCAATTATGAAACCCAGAAAAGTCTGTAAATAGATTATCTATGAAACACCATGAGTATAAATATTTTGCTTAGCACAAAGGCGTCTAAAGCTTAAACCACAGGTTTCT
>CM031609.1:87338201-87350701 GCA_018398815.1 Conus ventricosus
TACCAATGAGAGACCAGGTCCTGTCGATGCCGACGGATCGCATGAAGGATCTGCAGAAAAATGACCCAACGTTAAAGGCAGCAAGAGAAGCGGCAAATTCAGGATCTCGGTTCTTCGTGGGAAAGGGGGAGATTGTTTACACTTACAAGGACGAAGTCCTGATACGACTGTTCGAGACTGATGCAGAGACTCTCACACAAGTGTGCGTTCCAAAAGACCTGCGCCCTGCAGTGCTGAGATGGGACACGATGTGGCTATGTCGGGACATCTCGGCACAAAGAAGACTAGCAGAGCGTGTTACAGCATTTCTATTGGCCAGGCATGTGTCAGGACATCGGTAACTACTGTAGATCATGTGTCAAGTGCCAGAAGACGGTTGACAAAGGGAGGGTAACCCCAGTACCCTTGGTGAAAGCTCTGATCAGTGGGGAACCGTTTGACAAGGTCGGTGTGGATTTGGTTGGGCCAACAACTCCGGTGTCATCCAACGGTTGCCGTTACATCCTGGTAATGGTAGAGAATGCCACCAGATATCCGGAGACAGCGACGTTGAAGAGTACTTTGAAAATTTCAGTCAACCTTCTCCGATCTGAGCTGGGAAATATTAAACATAGAGTTTAATCTTAGAAGGAGAGGCTTGACTGAGAAAACAGCCTATGTGTGGTAGCAGTGATAGATGGTATTATTTTAGTGTAGTCAGTGTCAGAATGGGATTGACCCATCGAATGAGATAGTGGTGTCGAAGTCTATATTACTAAGTTCAGTCAATCCTTCCTGATGTTGGGTATTATTTTTTTTTAATTAAACATGGAGTTTAATCTTGGAAGGGGGGGGGGGGGGTGTCAGGAAAGGATTGATTGAGAAAACATTATTTACTAATGCAGTTGTTTTGTTACAGGCAGAATTTGGAGATAGGGATTTCTTATGTTGTTGTTTGCGGGTTTATATTATTTTGGGTGCTTGAGTTAATTTTGCATATTGTTCATGCAGTGTTTCTTAGATTTTTTGCTTGTGCATGGTGGGTTGTGCTGAGTGCAAGTCGATGTATATTTCACATGTATTGGTCAGTTGGGTGTGTCAATTCCCCGTAGATAAGATGCTATCTTCGGGTTTGACTTATGGCCTTTTGGCAAGCAGTAATATCTATGTTCGGGTTTCATGCCTTTAGATATTAGGAGTCCGTGTATCCTGTCTAGGCTAGGCTGTTTCAGCCTCCATCTGGAAGTGATGGTGAGGTGCCTAGTGTATGGCTGTATTGTTCCTGACATGCGGAGCAGTGTTCGTCCCTATGTCATCGTCTGGCATCAGTGTTTGATGCTGTCTGTGGTAGGTTGGTAGCAAGCGAGTTTTTCTTGTGTGAACTGTAGTTTCTGGTACTGTTTTGATGGATGATTTCTGAGTTGTGTATCCTGCTGTTTGAAAGAAGAATCGATTATTTTATTTTGGATGAAGAATATTGTGACGTCAACGTAAACCAATCTTATTATGACGTCAAAGTAAAAAAATTAGGTAGGCATTACGTAAAAAAAAAAAAAAAACGGGGGGAGGAGAGAGAAAGAGGAAACGGACGGGCTTGTGTCCAGCCTGGAATTGTATTTGTTTTTGGTTTGTTAGTTATTCATTCGTTGCAGTTTTCATCGGGTGATTCCGAGTCAGTGTTGCGTCGTTGCTGCCGTATCAGCAGGAATTCAGCTCGGCTGTATTCTTTTGTGGTTCTATGTGGATTACTGGGCTTATGAATCTGCGGTTGTTGTTTTTTTCTATGGATTGCTGTGTTTTGTGAATCTGCGGTTCTTCTGCTATGGTTTACTGTGCTTTGCGAATCTGCGGTTCGTCTTCTGACCGTTCGACGTGATTAATGTGCCGTGTGATTCTGTCCTTCAGTGGTGTTCTTCAAGGGTTCGACATTGTTTAATGTGCCGTGTGATTCTCTGTGCTTCAGTGGTGTTCTTCTGGGGTTCGACATTGTTTAAGGTGCCGTGTGATTCTGTCCTTCAGTGGTGTTCTTCAAGGGTTCGACATTGTTTAATGTGCCGTGTGATTCTCTGTGCTTCAGTGGTGTTCTTCTGGGGTTCGACATGTTTAAGGTGCCGTGTGATTCTGTCTTCAGTGGTGTTCTTCAAGGGTTCGACATTGTTTAATGTGCCGTGTGATTCTCTGTGCTTCAGTGGTGTTCTTCTGGGGTTCGACATTGTTTAAGGTGCCGTGTGATTCTGTCCTTTAGTGGTGTTCTTCAAGGGTTCGACATTGTTTAATGTGCCGTGTGATTCTGTCCTTCAGTGGTGTTCTTTTGGTGTTCGACATTGTTTAATGTGCCGTGTGATTCTGTCCTTCAGTGGTGTTCTTCTGGGATTCGACATTGTTTAATGTGCCGTGTGATTCTGTCCTTCGTGGTGTTCTCCTGGGGTTCGACATTGTTTAATGTGCCGTGTGATTCTGTCCTTCAGTGGTGTTCTTCTGGATTCGACATTGTTTAATGTGCCGTGTGATTCTGTCCTTCAGCTGGGCTTGTGGGCGGCTCGGTTCGCCATGTGGGTTCCCGGTTGGTGATATATATGCTGTAACGTAGGTTCGATGCAGCCAAGTATATGGACCGTTTCTTTGATCGATAACATTGTGTCAATTGTGATGATTTATTGAGTTTATTGCCTTGGTCATGTGTAATGTTTGTGTGTGTAGTCTCCTCGTCGGGTGCATGAGTGTGTGGTTGTGAGTATAAAAACTTTTATGCGTGTGGGGTGAAAGAAAATAAACCCTGTATAAACGTATTACCTTTGTATTGATGCTGCCATTGTGTGTCGGGAAGACAGTTTAGCTAGGTCTGCCATTTCTGTCTATCCCTCTATAGTGGTTCAGGCCTTAGCGAGCCTGACAGTCTATCTATGGGTATAGATAGTGCAAGTAAACCACACACTTACAGGGTTTATCTATGGTATAGATGATGTAAAGGGGACCACACACTGACACGGTCTATCTATGGGTATAGATAGTGTAAGGGGACCACACACTAACACACAGGGTCTGTCTATGGGCATGGGTGGTGTAAAGAGGGACCACACACTAATAGGGTCTGTCTATGAGTATAGACTGTGTAAGGAAACCACACACTAAAAGGGTTTGTCTATGGGTATAGATGTGGAAAGGGGACCACACACTAACAGGGTCTGTCTATGGGTATAGATGGTGTAAAGGGAACCACACACTGACAGGGTCTGTCTATGGGTATAGATAGTGTAAAGAGGACCACACTAACAGAGTCTGTCTATGGGTATAGATAGTGTAAAGGGGACCACACACTAACAGGGTCTGTCTATAGGTATAGATGGTGTAAAGGGGACCACACGCTGACAGGGTCTGTCTATGGGTATAGATAGTGTAAAGGGGACCACACGCTGACAGGGTCTGTCTATGGGTATAGATGGTGTAAAGGGGACCACACGCTGACAGGGTCTGTCTATGGGTATAGATGGTGCAAAGGGGGCCCAGTGTATCACATACGAACAGGTGAGTCTGTAGACACAGGTGTTGGAAGGGGGCGGCGGTGTATCATATAGAAACAGGGTCTGTGTACAGATATAGATAGTCAAAAGGGTCCAGTATGTCACATAGAAACAGGGTCTGTCTGTAGATATAGGTGTTGGAAGGAGGGAGGGGCAATGTATCGCATAGAAACAGGGTCTGTCTGTGGGTATAGATGGCAGAAAGGTGGCCATGTGTATCACATGCAAACAGGGTCTGTTTACGGGCATTTATGCTGCACAGGGTTTTTCTATGAGCATAAATCGTAATGAGAGGTCGCAGTGGGTCACATGCTTGTTTATGAATCCAGAGAATCCTGGTACCCACATGAAACGCTGTGCTGCACACATATTATTGCGCAGGATAGCTTAAATCCGCGAAAGTATGTTCACTTGCTGTGCCTGATGCGTCCCACAGACATGTTCACTTGCTGTGCCTGATGCGTCCCACAGACATGTTCACTTGCTGTGCCCGATGCGTCCCACAGGCATGTTCACTTGCTGTGCCTGATGCGTCCCACAGACATGTTCACTTGCTGTGCCTGATGCGTCCCACAGACATGTTCACTTGCTGTGCCTGATGCGTCCCACAGACATGTTTACTTGCTGTGCCTGATGCGTCCCACAGACATGTTCACTTGCTGTGCCTGATGCGTCCCACAGACATGTTCACTTGCTGTGCCCGATGCGTCCCACAGACATGTTCACTTGCTGTGCCCGATGCGTCCCACAGACGCAGGAGTATGGAAATATATGAAGTAGGATGAGGCGCGATCTCCAGAAACAGTAATCCCGATGTCTTCTACACAATTCTGATGTAATAACCACGTTGTGAAGAACCAACACAATGAACACAATACAATTCAATACAACTCAGCAGAACACAATACTTGCAATACAACACAATCCAATCCAATCCAATACAACACAACACAACACAATACAATCAAGCACAGTACAAGACAAGGTGACACAATGCGATGCAATACAATCTGTTGCTATGTATTGCTCCACGCCTTCATTGAAAAATGGTTAACTTTCTTTCCATTGGGAAATGTTCACCGGTTGAAAGTATTAGCGGTACCAGCACGGTATATAATACAGTAACGTACAAGACAGTACAATACCACACAACACATACACAGACAGGCAGGGGGGGGGGAGGGAGGGGGGGGGGGGATGGGGACGATTCAGGCAGTGCTCCAGGGACTTCAGTCCCCTTTCCTGCTCTGTTCCACCACCACTCCCTCCTATCTCCCCCCCCCCCCAAAAAAAAAAAAAAAAAAAAAAAAAAAAAACACACACCCACTGTTACCTTCCAGAAGGATCCGCACAGATACTTGTTTCTGTCAGGAGAGGTCTGTGGTGCTACTTATACATTCATTTACTCACTGTGGACGCCCCCCCCCCCCACTCTCCCTCTCCACAGCCCTCACTTCCTCTCCTCCCAATCCCCCCACCGTTTGTTTTGTTTTTGAAGTACGACTCTGATTCCGTCTGCATTTATATCGACCCGTGTTGGATTCAAAAAGTGAAAAAAAATTAACGCACACATACATACGGGTGCAGGCAGGCAGACAGACAGACAGACAGACAGACAGACAGACAGAACACACACACACACACACACACACACACACACACACACACACACACACACACACACACACACACACACACACACACACACATACACACACACACACACACACACACACACACACACACACACACACACACACACACACACACACACACACACACACACGGAGGATTTTTTAAATCTTTATTTGCTGGAAAATTCGTCCTCGAACATGAAAAACCAAGAAAGGACAAAAAGAAACAAACTTCCAGGTCGGAACAAATGCAAAAACAAAGCCATTTGTCGCTTCTTGGGCAAAATCCAAAATGTCACTCTTTTTGCGTCGAATATGAGAAGATAAATAGCCGCTCGGTCTTCGTTTTTATGATCCTATTGTTTTGTGTTTGCGCCAGAAGACCGAAAAGGTCGAAGTGCATTGTGTGTTGTCCTGTAATCTCTTTGCCTGTATTGTCTGGCGGAACTAATACCCTTTCTTATTAAAATTTGTACATAAGCTGTTTTTGAAATGTGTACAGAATATCAGTGCCACAAAAATATTGGTGAGCTTGAACAGAATACACGTGTCACAAGAACTGTTGTTGAGACATTAAAAAATGCAAGTGTCACAAAAACTGTTGTTGAAACATGTACAGAATAGTAATGCCATAAAAAACAGCTCTGGAGTATCGACAGAATACACGTGTCAGAAAAAAAACAACTGCTGTTAAGCATTGCAGACTACAATGTTAAAAAAAAACCTCTGTTGAAGTATCAGAGAATGCACGTGTCCAAAGAAGTGTTTGCTATAGCATTACGGAATGCATGTCACGAAACCCGTTGTAAACGAATGTACAGAATACACGTGTCACAAAAAATGTTGCTGAAAAATTATAGAGAACACACACACACACACACACACACACACACACACACACACACACACACACACACACACACACACACACACACACACAAACACGCACGCACGCACGCACGCACCCGCGCGCCCGCGCACGCACGCACGCACGCACGCATGCACGCACGCACGCACTCACGCACGCACGCACGCACACACACGCACACACGCACACACACACACACACACATACACACACACACACACACACACACACACACACACACACACACACACACACACACACACACCACACACACACACCACACACACATACACACACACACAACGCTTAGGAATGCAGAAACAACAAAACGCATTTTCTCAAAAACTGTTTTCTAAGAGTATGTAAAATATATGGTGTCACACCATATATTGCTGGGGCATGTAGAAACATGTGTTGCAAAAGACTGTTGTCGTAGCATGAACAAAATACACATTAGTTAACAAAAGCTGTTATTGAAGCGACCCCAGAATGCATATGGCACAAAACATTTGTTGAGGTATATACAGAATACATGATGCAACAAAAAACCATGGTGAAACATGCACAGAACACACCACAAAAACTACTGTTGAAGCATTTTCTGAATACATGATATCGCAAAAACAGTTGTTTAAGAACGTACAGAAAACTTAGTGTAACAAATACTGTCGTTGAAGCGTCTACAAATATATTCAGTTACAAGAAGTGTTGAGATGGTGAAGAGACGTTGAAGAATGCGAAGATTACACGGGATCACAGAACTGTCCTTGAAACAGTCACAGAACACACGGTTTTACAAAATCATTTGTTGAAGCTTTAACATAGTAAACCACGTCACATAAACTGTTATTAAACAAAGAGCAGAGTACGTTTCGCTGCATATCCTCGGTCAGGAGTCTAGAACGACCCACAACGTCTTGGACCCCGGCTGGGCTGGAAGACTACCTTGCCCTGGTGAGACGGAATAGCTGCTTCTACAGTCAGTGTTTGGACGCCAAGTCGTCCTGGGCTGCTACTCACTGTCGGGGGCAGAGGGGAGGGGGTGGGGGTCGAATGAAAGTCATATTTACTCGTGCAGGGAAGTGATTCGTGCCATCATCATTCATTTTAAACACTGAAATGCGTTCTTAGACCACCGCGTCGTCGGCGTAAAAGTTACTGCTGCTAAACCTATGAACAAAGTGTGAGCTCCAGAATTCCCATGGTGCAGACACTGAACCTGTTTGATTGTAAAGGACCGTGTGAGCCTCGTATTCCCGTGTGTGGACACTGGACCCGTTAGATTGTAAAGGACTGTGTCAGCCTCCTATTCCCGTGTGTGGACACTGGACCCGTTAGATTGTAAAGACTGTGTGAGCCTCGTATTCCCGTGTGTGGACACTGGACCCGTTAGATTGTAAAGGACCGTGTGAGCCTCCTATTCCCGTGTGTGGACACTGGACCCGTTAGATTGTAAAGGACTGTGTGAGCCTCGTATTCCCGTGTGTGGACACTGGACCCGTTAGATTGTAAAGGACTGTGTGAGCCTCCCATTCCCGTGTGTGGACACTGAACCCGTTAGATTGTAAAGGACCGTGTGAGCCTCCTATTCCCGTGTTGGGACACTGGACCCGTTAGATTGTAAAGGACTGTGTGAGCCTCCTATCCCGTGTGTGGACACTGAACCCGTTAGATTGTAAAGGACCGTGTGAGCCTCCTATTCCCGTGTGTGGACACTGAACCCGTTAGATTGTAAAGACCGTGTGAGCCTCCTATTCCCGTGTGTGGACACTGGACCCGTTAGATTGAAAAGGACCGTGTGAGCCTCGTATTCCCGTGTGTGGACACTGGACCCATTAGATTGAAAATCGTCGTGTGAGCCTCGTATTCCCGTGTGTGGACACTGGACCCGTTAGATTGTAAAGGACTGTGTGAGCCTCCTATTCCCATGTGTGGACACTGGACCCATTAGATTGAAAATCGTCGTGTGAGCCTCGTATTCCCGTGTGTGGACACTGGACCCGTTAGATTGTAAAGGACTGTGTGAGCCTCCTATTCCCGTGTGGGGACACTGGACCCGTTAGATTGTAAAGGACTGTGTGGGCCTCCTATTCTCGCCTGTGGACACTGAATCTTTACCACTGGTGGGAGCGTGGGAGCTCCAGATAGAGACATTTGTAGTCCAAGCTTTTGAATCAAGCCCCTTCTTTGCCTGTATTATCAAAATTGTTTTCACCTTTACATGCAGAAAGCCCATGTGTAGGCAGAGTACCTTTTTGTGAAAGCTCCCTCACACGGTCTTTGGGGGCTGATTATGTTTAATTGTTGGCCCGACGGGTGGATTCCCGTTTGACACAGTCGATGTGTGGCTGGGAAAATAATTAGACGGAATTTGCCCTAAATCTTTCCATAGTTTACATTTGTGTGTACTAATCTTTTGCCTAGAAGGTTTCTTTCCCCGGAGAATATTCTCAAGAGCTCAAGGTGACCGAATTTTGAAGCCCCCCTTAGTCCTCCCCCCCCCCCCCCCCCCAAGACTGTGTAGATCAGGGGAGAGAACCAGAGTACTTGTTTCCACTGTCACTCTGAGGTTTGTTTTCTTTATGTGAGTGAGTTTGTAGTGCATAATAAAAGATATGTGATAGAGAAAATGTTGTTTGTCTTTCATAAAAAAATATTCTTGGCTTGCTGCAAAGTTTGTTGTGCATGATGAAAGATTTGTGATAGAAAAAAGAGTGTTTGTCTTTCATCTAAATATTCTTGGTTTTGCTGTAAAGATTGTGACTGTGTGGATTGTCTGGTTGCGTGGGACGTATGAAAGGTTTCCATTTTTGAACTCCCATGTTTTAATACGTGACAGACATTGACCACTAACAGCTCAACTATCATGATGAAATTTACACACTGTAGCAAGACTACAGTAACTAGCATCTAACAAGAAAAAATAAAAACGCAACAACAATACATTAAAGTTAAAGTATAAATCGAAACACGGAGAACAAAAACGCGGCGACAATACAGCAACTTGCCGTAAAAATCGTAATAAGATGAACAAGAAGATAACAACAATAGAGTAACAAGCAATAAACATTAGAGTAGCAGGCAGTAAACGATCAATGCAAAAAGAACAAGAAAGTGGCAACAGTCTACCTACTACCTACAAGCAGACGTAGCAAAAGAACAAGAAAGTGGCAGCTGTCCAGTAACAAGGAAGAAAAACTATTGTTTTCAGATGAGGACAAAACTGACAATGTGTCAACTAGCAATCACAACTAACACGAACTAACCATAACACTCCTATAAAGATGAAGAAGAAAAATGTCCAAAAGCCAACAATCAGAAAGAAGCAATCGAAATAGAATGTGATTTCCTCACAATAAAATATGACAAAAACAAACAAACAAACAAGCAAAGAGAAAACAGAACCATTATCAGTGACGATCTCTCTGTGTGGAATGACACTTCACTGAATGGAGTCGTTGCAGCTTTCTGAGTACACAGTGATATCAGGAGAACAGTCATCAGTGCAGATCATAGTGCAGAACGTAAGAGTGTTATGCATGCAAAACAGTGATTATTGGAACAGATTTCTGTGTGTGTGTGTGTGTGTGTGTGTTGCGTGTGTGCGTGCGTGCTGTGCGTGCGTGCGTGCGTGCGTGCGTGCGTGCGTGCGTGGTGTGTGTGTGTGTGTTGTGTGTGTGTGTGTGTGTGTGTGTGTGTGTGTGTGTGTGTGTGTGTGTGTGTGTGTGTGTGTGTGTGTGTGGTGTGTGTGTGTGTATTTAACTCAGAATCATCATTAGTGCCGATCTCCTGTGTAGAAAATGTTCTCAAAGCATGATCATTACCAATGTGGATCTATCAAAGAAAAGTGTGACATCTTCAATTCTGAGTCATTATTAATTGGGATTCCTGTGAAGAATGCATCATCCTTGGAATTCTCACAGGTGCAGATCAGTCTGTAGACCACACCAGGATCTTCCACTGGATGCACCACACAGCCACCACAGTTACTTTGAGCTTTTCGAACCTGCACACACCCACCCACCCACACCCACCCACACCCACCCACCACCCCCACCACCACCACACACACACACACACACACACACACACACACACCACACACAACACACACACACACACACACACACACCACACACACACACACCACACAACAGGTCTGTTAGCATGAGAAGCAAGTGAATGGCGAGTGAAGGAGTGGGGCAATGAGGGTCGGGAGGGGGAAGACGAAGAGAGGGGATGGGGGTCAAGGCAGGAGATGGTGAAGGGATGAAGAAGGCGTTGGAGGACGGTGGGGACACATGGAGTGAGGTTGATGAGGGTGGGGCACACATGTAATCAACACAATGTTTTCACAACTTTCGAACTTTCGAATGGCACGTTTCTAGAACGGGTCGCTGACACTTACATTGCATTTGTGCTTTTAGCCTAAATATACGCTCTTTAAGCTGATTTCTTTCTTTTTCAGGGCTTGGAAGGGGAGGGAATGGGAGAGGCCCTCGCTCCCGCCCCCCTCCGTCATTTCTTCTGCTAGGTCATATAACACTTATGGACTTTCCCAGAATGATTTGTCTGACGAGTGAACGAAACGAGGTGCTTTACAACACCTGCCGCGACCGTTCTTTTGAATGAGAAAGAACGTTCGTCAGGTCATGAATTGTTAACCCTCGATTAAAAAAAAATACCACGTTCCTTCGAATTTTGCTGTAATAGTCTCTTATTTAGTACATTGTTAGACATTTTATCTGGTGCTCACTTAATGGAAAGCTAAGTGACTGTGATTGCAGTAACTCATGTGTTGAATGTGGTAGTGTCATGGAACAGAATATACCAACACCAGCTCTGCACTGAGCCAAACCACATATCAAGTCCAGAACAAGAACAATCTCTCCACAGTGTCATGGCACAGAATACACCAACACCAGCTCTGCACTGAGCCAAACCACATATCAGGTCCAGAACAAGAACAATCTCTCCACAGTGTCATGGCACACAATACACCAACACCAGCTCTGCACTGAGTCAAACCACATATCAGGTCCAGAACAAGAACAATCTCCCCACAGTCCCTTGACTTGGCAGACATAAGTATTTTGTTATGGTGGAATGATGCATCAACTGTTCATGCCAGCAGAAACAGGACAATAATATGTACAAAGAAGTATATAAAATAATGTGTCCAGATCCATGGCCAGCATAAAAGAAAGGGCCAAAGTATACCTTTGTATACTGAAATGCATGAACACACACAAACACATAAATCGAACACATATACGTTTGACAAGTCTCAGTGTCATTTATGGTGACGCTCACAATGACCTGTGCCAGCCACGTAAGAGTCATGCCCACCTCATTTGGTCATACTGGGTTAAAAATGACATGCCCTTTTCACTAAATTGCCAAAACACGTAATGATAATAAACAAGACAAAAAGAACACATGAATTTGCGGGTGGGACCCAGAGAAGGACTGTCCTCAACTGCCGAACAAACGAGCGGGGAGCAATCCTGCACCACCCTTGGAAGCCTGCGCCGTGTCACATAGGGAGCAATCCTGCACCACCCTTGGAAGCCTGCGCCGTGTCACATAGGGAGCAATCCTGCACCACCCTTGGAAGCCTGCGCCGTGATCACATAGGGAGCAATCCTGCACCACCCTTGGAAGCCTGCGCCGTGTATCACATAGGGAGCAATCCTGCACCACCCTTGGAAGCCTGCGCCGTGTTCACACAGGGAGCATCCTGCACCACCCTTGGAAGCCTGCGCCGTGATCACATAGGGAGCAATCCTGCACCACCCTTGGAAGCCTGCGCCGTGATCACATAGGGAGCAATCCTGCACCACCCTTGGAAGCCTGCGCCGTGATCACAAGGGAGCAATCCTGCACCACCCTTGGAAGCCTGCGCCGTGTCACATAGGGAGCAATCCTGCACCACCCTTGGAAGCCTGCGCCGTGATCCACAGGGAGCAATCCTGCACCACCCTTGGAAGCCTGCGCCGTGTTCACATAGGGAGCATCCTGCACCACCCTTGAAGCCTGCGCCGTGATCACATAGGGAGCAATCCTGCACCACCCTTGAAGCCTGCGCCGTGTTCACACAGGGAGCAATCCTGCACCACCCTTGGAAGCCTGCGCCGTGCTCACATAGGGAGCAATCCTGCACCACCCTTGGAAGCCTGCGCCGTGTCACATAGGGAGCAGTCCATGCACCACCCTTGGAAGCCTGCGCCGTGTTCACATAGGGAAGCATCCTGCACCACCCTTGGAGCCTGCGCCGTGCCACATAGGGAGCAATCCTGCACCACCCTTGGAAGCCTGCGCCGTGTTCACATAGGGAGCAGTCCTGCACCACCCTTGGAAGCCTGCGCCGTGATCACATAGGGAGCAATCCTGCACCACCCTTGGAAGCCTGCGCCGTGTTCACATAGGGAGCAATCCTGCACCACCCTTGGAAGCCTGCGCCGTGCTCAATAGGGAGCAATCCTGCACCACCCTTGG
>CM031609.1:87355701-87360701 GCA_018398815.1 Conus ventricosus
CCTTTAGATATCTTTAGTGTATCAATAGAGATCAGAGGGACGAACTACAGTGAAGAGTCTCTTGCCTTTAGATATCTTTAGTGTATCAATAGAGATCAGAGGGACGAACTACAGTGAAGAGTCTCTTGCCTTTAGATATCTTTAGTGTATCAATAGAGATCAGAGGGACGAACTACAGTGAAGAGTCTCTTGCCTTTAGATATCTTTATTATCAATAGAGATCAGGGGGACGAAACTACAGTGAAGAGTCTCTTGCCTTTAGATATCTGTTATCTATCAATAGAGATCAGGGGGAAGAAATACAGGAAGAGTCTCTTGCCTTTAGATATCTTTAGTGTATCAATAGAGATCAGAGGGACGAACTACAGTAAGAGTCTCTTGCCTTTAGATATCTTTAGTGTATCAATAGAGATCAGAGGGACGAAATACAGTAAGAGTCTCTTGCCTTTAGATATCTGTAATTATCAATAGAGATCAGAGGGAGAAATACAGGGAAGAGTCTCTTGTCTTTAGATATCTTTAGTGTATCAATAGAGATCAGAGGGACGAACTACAGTGAAGAGTCTCTTGCCTTTAGATATCTGTATGTATCAATAGAGATCAGAGGGACGAACTACAGTGAAGAGTCTCTTGCCTTTAGATATCTGTAATCTATCAATGAGGATCAGAGGGAGAAATACAGTGAAGAGTCTCTTGTCTTTAGATATTGTTATCAGAGTGATCAATAGAAATTGGAGGAAAGAACTACAGTGAAGAGTCTCTTGCCTTTAGATATCTGTAATCTATCAATAGAAATTGGAGGAAAGAACTACAGTGAAGAGTCTCTTGCCTTTAGATATCTGTAATCTATCAATAGAGATTTCAATACGCAGTCTATAGCCTCTCTGTTAGCCATCCTGGATTTCTTCAACACATCCTGATATGTCCATCCTTAGAATGGTCTTGGAAGTCATTGTGAGACTAATGTAATCCTCAACTGCATTCTATTGAACAGTCATAGTGAGACTAATGTAATCCTGATCTGCATTCTATTGAATAGTCATAGTGAGACTAATGTAATCCTGATCTGCATTGTATTGAACAGTCATAGTGAGACTAATGTAATCCTCAACTGCATTCTATTGAACAGTCATAGTGAGACTAATGTAATCCTCACCTGCATTCTATTGAACAGTCATAGGGAGACTAATGTAATCCTCAGCTGCAGTCTATTGAACAGTCATCGTGAGACTAATGTAATCCTCAACTGCATTTTATTGAACAGTCATAGTCAGACTAATGTAATCCTCAACTGCATTCTAGTGAACAGTCATAGTGAAACTAATGTAATCCTCAACTGCATTCTATTGACCAGTCATAGTGAGACTAATGTAATCCTCAACTGCATTCTAGTGAACAGTCATAGTGAGAATAATGTAATCCTCAACTGCATTCTATTGAACAGTCATAGTGAGACTAATGTAATCCTCAACTGCATTCTATTGACCAGTCATAGTGAGACTAATGTAATCCTCAACTGCATTCTATTGACCAGTCATAGTAAGCCTAATGTAATTCTCAACTGCATTCTATTGGCCAGTCATAGGAGACTAATGTAATCCTCAACTGCATTCTAGTGAGCAGTCATAGTCAGAATAATGTAATCCTCAACTGCATTCTATTGAACAGTCATAGTGAGACTAATGTAATCCTCAACTGCATTCTATTGAACAGTCATAGTGAGACTAATGCAATCCTCAACTGCATTCTATTGACCAGCCATAGTGAGCCTAATGTAATTCTCAACTGCATTCTATTGACCAGTCATAGTGAGACTAATGTAATTCTCAACTGCATTCTGCTGAATAGTCTGGAAGAGTCAGTCATGGCGAGGTAGTTGTGTGTGTCCGAAACTGCACTGAACATGTGTCAATCCGCTGTTCATACATCATTTCATATACAAGTCGATTTCTAAACCTGTCTGTCACACAGAGCACAAAAATGCTTTCAAGTGTGTAATCTAAAGGTGCATTATACCTGAGCCATTCTTAAGGATTTTTAACAGTCCCAAACAAAATAATAAATTCTCTGAATGACTAGTACCAGAACGATGCTTCTTCTACCATCAATACAGGCGAGGACGGAGATAACATTCCATAGATAAACTAACCTATAATTCTAATAGACAACACAGTCTGAGTCCATTCCCAAAAGACCTCAACCCAACTCATCACAAGACATCCCCACTTTCCACTGTACCCTGAAGGATGGTTTGGTCACAGAACTATGGCGAGAGAGACCACTGTACCCTGAAGGATGGTTTGGTCACTGTACCCTGAAGGATGGTTTGGTCACTGTACACTGAAGGATGGTTTGGTCACTGTACACTGAAGGATGGTTTGGTCACTGTACACTGAAGGATGGTTTGGTCACTGTACACTGAAGGATGGTTTGGTCACCGTACCCTGAAGGATGGTTTGGTCACCGTACCCTGAAGGATGGTTTGGTCACTATACACTGAAGGATGGTTTGGTCACTGTACACATGAAGGATGGTTTGGTCACTGTACACTGAAGGATGGTTTGGTCACTGTACACTGAAGGATGGTTTGGTCACTGTACCCTGAAGGATGGTTTGGTCACTGTACCCTGAAGGATTATTTGGTCACTGTACACTGAAGGATGGTGTGGTCATCGTACCCTGAAGGATGGTTTGGTCACTGTACACTGAAGGATGGTTTGGTCACTGCACCCTGAAGGATGGTTTGGTCACTGTACACTGAAGGATGGTTTGGTCACCGTACCCTGAAGGATGGTTTGGTCACTGTACACTGAAGGATGGTTTGGTCACCGTACCCTGAAGGATGGTTTGGTCACTGTACACTGAAGGATGGTTTGGTCACTGTACACTGAAGGATGGTTTGGTCACTGTACACTGAAGGATGGTTTGGTCACCGTACCCTGAAGGATGGTTTGGTCACTGTACCCTGAAGGATGGTTTGGTCACTGTACACTGAAGCGTGGTTTGGTCACTGTACACTGAAGGATGGTTTGGTCACTGAACTATGGCGAGAGAGACAACTGTACCCTGAAGGATGGTTTGGTCACTGTACCCTGAAGGATGGTTTGGTCACTGTACCCTGAAGGATGGTTTGGTCACTGTACCCTGAAGAATGGTTTGGTCACTGTGCCCTAAAGGATGGTTTGCTCACTGAACTATGGCGAGAGAGACAACTGTACCCTGAAGGATGGTATGGCCACAGAAATATCTGAGAGAGACAGGTACACCATCTGTTGTACCCTCAAGGATGGTTTTGGACACAAAGGTACAGTGAGAGACATGCCCACCCTTCACAATACCCTGAAGCATGGTTCTGGACATATCAGTATAGCGAAGGGCATGTCCTCCTTCCACTGTCAGTGAAGTATGATTTTGGACACAGAGGTTTGGAGAAAGCCAATCCCAGCCTCCACTGTATCCTTTAGATGGCTTGGGCACATAGGTATGGCAAAGACATTCCCACCATCCACTGTGCCCTTTAGAATGGCTTGGGCACATAGGTATGGCAAAGACATTCCCACCATCCACTGTGCCCTTTAGAATGGCTTGGGCACATAGGTATGGCAAAGACATTCCCACCATCCACTGTACCCTTTAGGATGGCTTGGGCACATAGGTATGGCAAAGACATTCCCACCATCCACTGTACCCTTTAGGATGGTTCGGACACATAGGTATGGTAAAGATATTCCCACCATCCACTGTACCCTTAGGATGGTTCGGACACATAGGTATGGCAAAGACGTTCCCACCCTCCACTGTACCCTTTAGGATGGTTCGGACACATAGGTATGGCAGACATTCCCACCCTTCAGTGTACCCTTTAGGATGGCTTGGGCACATAGGTATGGTAAAGACATTCCCACCCTTCAGTGTACCCTTTAGAATGGCTTGGGCATATAGGTATGGCAAAGACGTTCCCACCCTTTTCTATACCCTTTAGGATGGCTTGCGCACATAGGTATGGCAAAGACATTCCCACCCTCCATTGTACCCTTTAGGATGGCTTGGGCACACAGCTAGGGCAAATACATTACCACCCTTCTCTATACCCTTTAGGATGGCTTAGGCATATAAGTATGGCAAAGCATTCCCATCCTCTTCTGTACTCTTTAGAATGACTTGGACACATAGGTATGGCACAGACATTCCCACCATCCACTGTACCCTTTAGGATGGCTTGGGCACATAGGTATGGCAAAGACATTCCCACCCTCCACTGTACCCTTTAGGATGGCTTGGGCACATAGGTATGGCAAAGACATTCCCATTCTCCACTGTACCCTTTAAGATGGTTCGGGCACATAGGTATGACAAAGGCATTCCCACTCTCCACTGTACCCTTTAAGATGGTTCGGGCACATAGGTATGACAGGCATCCACTCCACTGTACTTAGGGTTCGGCATGATGACAAGCTTCCACTCTCCACTGTACCCTTTAAGATGGTTCGGGCACATAGGTATGACAAAGGCATGACCATGTCAGGGTCAATACAGGCTCTCCTCTGCCAGTGTTCATCTTGTCTTTATGCCTGGGACCTTAATTTGTTCTTGTGTAAGATGCAGAAATCAGTTTGAAACATTCATTCCCCCAAATCTCGCCAGTTTCAAACTTTTGAGATTTTGCGTCCAAACAAAGTAGGAAAAGATACCATGTTGATGGAAATACTCCCCCCCCCCTCTCTCTCTCTCTCTCTCTTGGATTCTGCGCACGCGCACCACACAAACACAACACACACACACACACACACACACACACACACACACACACACACACACACACACACACACACACACACACACACACACACACACACACACACACACGCAACCACGCACGCACGCACGCACGCACGCACGGCACGCACGCACACACACACACACACACACACACACACACACACACACACACACACAGAAAGTAATAAATGTTCATGCCATGGTGTAGCTAAAGATATTGG
>CM031609.1:87363201-87370701 GCA_018398815.1 Conus ventricosus
TGTGTGATACTGGGCCCTAAATGAAAATGGTCGCATGTTCAAATCAATGTTTTTGTCATCCATCGTAAAGAGCCAAATTTCTTCCAACAGCAGTTCTTTTGGTCGGCTTACAAATGTCACATCAGAACAGAATTTCGATGAAATAATAGTGCTGTTGTAGGACTCACAAACTGTTAAGCCGCATACAGTTCTGACTTATTTTTTACTTAAAAGGAAATCTTACGTAATTAAGGGGGATTAAAAGTGAGGACAAAGAGTACAAACGTTTGTTCGCATGGTGAAACAGTGACATATCCATAGCTATGAACTGATGCTGCTGAGAGCACTGATTCACCAAGTACAAACAAAAACACATGTGTATTAATCCAACAAACATCCTCAAGAAACGTTTGTCTAGGTTTGCCCTTTTTCTTCAGGTTGTAGTATGCAGGCAACAGGAACTTAAGAAAGAACCAAAGTAACCTTCACTCAGAAGGTGACCTATTCGTGTAGATCTAAAACATATTCAAACAATACACACAGTAAAGAAAAAAAGAAACATACATGTAACCGTTATACGATTAAAGCGAAGGAAAACTGAAGGGAGCTGCAGAAATGTAAATAACAAATAATACATAGGAAGGCAGCATTTCCTTCCAGAATGAAATCAAGATTGGTATATTCACCAAACTAAAGCTGCTGAGCGCACCCATCTGTCAAGCACAAACGTAGATTTTTTTTTCGAGAGAGAGCTCTTAAAGTTGGGCAAACATGAAGCAGTACTGTGTACCTTATCTCCCACGCTGAAAAGCGTCGGAGTAAAGCAGTCAGTCTGCCCTTCTTTAAAGTCGTCACGGCTGGATTGTCAAGCAAAACATAGCCAGACGTTCCGCCTGATCCTCTCAGTTCAACAATCACGGTATAATTGATGTTGACGGAAAAATTGAGGTATGGACGCATATCTTGTATCCTGCAACGTGACACAATGATATGAAAACAACAGTCCTGACACAGGTTGCATCCTGCAACGTGACACAATGATATGATAACAACAGTCCTTGACACAGGTTGTATCCTGCAACGTGACACAATGATATGAAAACAACAGTCCTTGACACAGGTTGTATCATGCAACGTGACACAATGATATGAAAACAACAGTCCTTGACACACAATGATATGAAAACAACAGTCCTTGACACAGGTTGTATCCTGCAACGTGACACAATGACATGAAAACAACAGTCCTTGACACAGGTTGTATCCTGCAACGTAACACAATGACATGAAAACAACAGTCCTTGACACAGGTTATATCCTGCAACGTAACACAATGACATGAAAACAACAGTCCTTGACAAAGGTTATATCCTGCAACGTGACACAATGACATGAAAACAACAGTCCTTGACACAGGTTATATCCTGCAACGTGACACAATGACATGAAAACAACAGTCCTTGACATAGGTTGTATACTGCAACGTAACACAATGACATGAAAACAACATTCCTTGACACAGGTTGTATCCTGCAGCGTGACACAATGACATGAAAACAACAGTCCTTGACACAGGTTGTATCCTGCAACGTAACACAATGACATGAAAACAACAGTCCTTGACACAGGTTGTATCCTGCAACGTAAACACAATGACATGAAAACAACAGTCCTTGACACAGGTTATATCCTGCAACGTGACACAATGATATGAAAACAACAGTCCTTGACACAGGTTGTATCCTGCAACGTAACACAATGACATGAAAACAACAGTCCTTGACACAGGTTGTATCCTGCAACGTAACACAATGACATGAAAACAACAGTCCTTGACACAGGTTGTATCCTGCAACGTAACACAATGACATGAAAACAACAGTCCTTGACACAGGTTATATCCTGCAACGTGACACAATGATATGAAAACAACAGTCCTTGACACAGGTTGTATCCTGCAACGTAACACAATGACATGAAAACAACAGTCCTTGACACAGATTGTATCCTGCAACGTAACACAATGACATGAAAACAACAGTCCTTGACAAAGGTTGTATCCTGCAACGTAACACAATGACATGAAAACAACAGTCCTTGACACAGGTTGTATCCTGCAACGTAACACAATGACATGAAAACAACAGTCCTTGACACAGGTTGTATCCTGCAACGTAACACAATGACATGAAAACAACAGTCCTTGACACAGGTTGCATCCTGCAACGTAACACAATGACATGAAAACAACAGTCCTTGACACAGGTTATATCCTGCAACGTAACAAAATGACATGAAAACAACAGTCCTTGACACAGGTTGTATCCTGCAACGTAACACAATGACATGAAAACAACAGTCCTTGACACAGGTTGTATCCTGCAACGTAACACAATGACATGAAAACAACAGTCCTTGACACAGGTTATATCCTGCAACGTAACAAAATGACATGAAAACAACTGTCCTTGACACAGGTTGTATCCTGCAACGTAACAAAATGATATGAAAACAACAGTCCTTGACACAGGTTATATCCTGCAACGTAACACAATGACATGAAAACAACAGTCCTTGACACAGGTTATATCCTGCAACGTAACACAATGACATGAAAACAACAGTCCTTGACACAGGTTATATCCTGCAACGTAACACAATGACATGAAAACAACAGTCCTTGACACAGGTTATATCCTGCAACGTAACACAATGATATGAAAACAACAGTCCTTGACACAGGTTATATCCTGCAACGTGACACAATGATATGAAAACAACAGTCCTTGACACAGGTTATATCCTGCAAAGTAACACAATGATATGAAAACAACAGTCCTTGACACAGGTTGTATCCTGCAACGTAACACAATGACATGAAAACAACAGTCCTTGACACAGGTTGTATCCTGCAACGTAACACAATGACATGAAAACAACAGTCCTTGACACAGGTTGTGTCCTGCAACGTAACACAATGATATGAAAACAACAGTCCTTGACACAGGTTGTATCCTGCAACGTAACACAATGACATGAAAACAACAGTCCTTGACACAGGTTGTATCCTGCAACGTAACAAAATGATATGAAAACAACAGTCCTTGACACAGGTTGTACCCTGCAACGTAACACAATGATATGAAAACAACAGTCCTTGACACAGGTTGTATCCTGCAACGTGACACAATGATATGAAAACAACAGTCCTTGACACAGGTTATATCCTGCAACGTAACAAAATGATATGAAAACAACAGTCCTTGACACAGGTTGTATCCTGCAACGTAACACAATGACATGAAAACAACAGTCCTTGACACAGGTTGTATCCTGCAACGTAACACAATGACATGAAAACAACAGTCCTTGACACAGGTTGTATCCTGCAACGTAACACAATGACATGAAAACAACAGTCCTTGACACAGGTTGTATCCTGCAACGTAACAAAATGATATGAAAACAACAGTCCTTGACACAGGTGATATCCTGCAACGTAACAAAATGATATGAAAACAACAGTCCTTGACACAGGTTGTATCCTGCAACGTAACACAATGACATGAAAACAACAGTCCTTGACACAGGTTATATCCTGCAACGTGACACAATGATATGAAAACAACAGTCCTTGACACAGGTTATATCCTGCAACGTAACACAATGATATGAAAACAACAGTCCTTGACACAGGTTATATCCTGCAACGTGACACAATGATATGAAAACAACAGTCCTTGACACAGGTTATATCCTGCAACGTGACACAATGATATGAAAACAACAGTCCTTGACACAGGTTATATCCTGCAACGTAACACAATGACATGAAAACAACAGTCCTTGACACACAATGACATGAAAACAACAGTCCTTGACACAGGTTGTATCCTGCAACGTGACACAATGACATGAAAACAACAGTCCTTGACACAGGTTGTATCCTGCATCGTCACACAATGACATGAAAACAAGTCCTTGACACAGGTTGTATCCTGCAACGTGACACAATGACATGAAAACAACAGTCCTTGACAGGGCAACAGAAGGACAGCACTGAGCAGCACAGGGCATGCTCAAGGTAAGAACAAAGGAAGAATGGCACAGACAGACAGAGGATTGAAAACAAAGGAAGAATGGCAAAGACAGACAGAGGATTGAAAACAAAGGAAGAATGGCACAGACAGACAGAGGATTGAAAACAAAGGAAGAATGGCACAGACAGACAGCGGATTGAATAAGAGAGAATACGATCGGACAGGGCGAGCTGAAAAAAAGATAAGACAGGGCAGTGAAGGACAAGTCCGAAAAAATGTTTGCTGATCTGCAAGTAAGAACCGGGTGAGATAGGACAGGGTGGACCAGGGAAAAGAGGAAAGGATTACATGGTATAGCATAAGACAAGAAAGTTAAACAAAGGACAGGCAAGGACCGGACAAGGTAGGAAAAAGGGGGGTAAGATGAGGCGTGACAGGGCAGAAAGGGAATGGTGTTGAAGAGAATAAAAGATAAGATGATAGAAGAGGTCAGACAGGATAAAGGAAGAGAGGTGCAAAAGGAAATGTAATGACCACCACAGATCAGGAGAAAGCGGCAAAGGATATGATGCATAGATTAGGTGAAGGTCAGAGAGAAGAGGATAGGGGAAAGGATACGGGAGAACACGGTAGATTGTGTCTGTTGGGTTGCCGAGCATGACACAAGGTAAGGTGTCTGGAGGAAAGATAGCATGACATGGGTCACCGTCAGCCTGGTAGAATAGCCAGGAACACAGGAGAGGAGAGCGTCAGGTGAGATGCGTTTGGCAAGACAGCATAGTGAGGGCTAGCGACGGGTAGGATGAGACAGCGTGGGAAAGCGTCTGGAACCGAAGGACAGAACAGCACAGAACAGAGCAGGATAGGACACGAAAGGATAGCGTCTCTCGGGAAAACATAGGACAGTACAGTATGGCGCCTGCAAATATATAGGTTTGTATAAGGTAGAATAGGACTGAGCGGAATATCATAGAGAAGGATGGGTGGGGAAGCACTGCTATCAAACTGAGGTATGGGGCGCGCTCACATTGAGTTCGGGGCCAGCGCAGCATAGTGTAGCATGGCACGTCCCGCGTACAGCTTTACATTTGCGCGGCAATACCTGGAAGCAGGCTACGGCACATCTGACCCATCATGGTATCTCTGGAATGCCAGATGGTCGTTTCCTGAGTAAACAAGTGCTGGCTGTCGGACTGAAAGCCTAGCTGTTAGAAAGCCGGCCGCGAAGGTCACAACGGTTTTGGTCACAGCGTGCGTGCATATCTGCGTGCGTGCACGCACCCGCGCATATGTGTGTGTATATATGTGTGTGTGTGTGTGTGTGTGTGTGTGTGTGTGTGTGTGTGTGTGTGTGTGTGTGTGTGTGCGTGCGTGCGTGCGTGCGTGCGTGCGTGCGTGCGCGTGTGTGTGTGTGTGTGTGTGTGTGTGTGTGTGTGTGTGTGGTGTGTGTGTGTGTGTGTGTGGTGTGGGGTGTGTGGTGTGTGTGTGTGTTGTTGTTGTTGTTCTTCATTTAACGTCTTTTCACTAGATGTGATATTAGACAAGGTGTGGTTTTTTGAGAGTGTGTGTGTGTGTGTGTGTTGTGTGTGGTGTTGTGTGTGTGTGTGTGTGTGTGTGTGTGTGTGTGGTGTTGTTGTGTGGTGTTTTGAGTGTGTGCGTGCAGGGGTGCGTACGTTGGGGCCTGCAGCGTGCGTAGTGAGTGCGCGCCCGCGTGCGTGCGTGTGCTTTTAATGTGTGATGAGGAGAAACTCTAAGTAAGAATTAAACTGTAAAAAAAAAAAAAAAAAAAAAAAAGACATAAAAAGTAAAAACAAACAACTGTACAAAATAAGATCATGAAACAGCAATTACAGGATTGAGCCAACTGGGCTTAACATAAGAATTCGTACAAAATTTAAGAGAGATAGGGTATCCTGGAATATGCACTTTGAAGCATCCTTTCTAAATTCTGAAAAATCGGAATCAAAGTAGGGGCAAAAGTATAGAACGTGTGTTGTTTACAATTATCAAGGGCGCCGCAAGCACATCGAATATTCTTGACATATTTTGTTCTGAATGCATTTATTTTTAACCAAAATAATAAGGAGAAAATTTTTTTACTGTGTCTTGGATATAATCCTATGTTTGATTACAGTTTACTGGATTTACTGAGGAAGCCCTTTAAAAGATTACTTGCCGAGAGCTCGTACAACAAATGTATAGAAGTGTCGGTTTGTGTATTCGTGGGAGAAACACTTTTTTTTGTAGTATTCCTCAAATTTTTCAAAGAGGCTCTTTGTAAGAGAGAATATCCTTCATGTAAGCTCAAGGGAATATGAATAGTCGCCGTATTGTCAGAATTGTTTGCACCTTCTCGAGCAATCCTGTCAGCCCACTCTTTTCCGGATATGAAGAAATGAGAAGGAACCCAAAAAAAATTAACTATTATACCTCTTGACATAAGTTGTGAATAAGTATTTTAATTTCTGATATGATTTCAGCAGGGTTTTTTGAATTTGTAGATTCAAAGCTTGGAAGAACTGACTTTGAATCTACACAGAAGAGAATACCATAACAGTCCAATGATAAATCATTATGACTCTACGGCCTTTAATAGGCTATAAGTTCGGCTGTAAAAATAGACAGATTTGCCCCAAGATGAAAGGACTTCTAAATTTTTAAAAAGGGAATGACAAAGCCACAACCACTTATTGTTAATAGAGACCCATCGTTATAGACTTTTACGAAGTTACGATAACAATCACTGAAAATGTGATTTGCTTCGCAAGCTAGAATATTAATGTTATCAGTTTTGATAAAAGTAGTATAGTTATAATCAAATTTTGGTTTGAAGAGCTCCCAGTTTGGAACGGGACTTACGGGAAAAACGCACAGCAAGCTTTTTATGATTGATACCTGAATTTGTAAACAAGTGAGAAGAATATGTGAGTATCGTTTTAGTGGCTCGAATGTTTTTTAGCACGTTTAGGAAAGTCACATCAGACCTCATATCCAGTTCCGTTTGGTTAGCACTTTGAATAGTTGAGCAGCGAAGAATGTACTTAGCGCGGGCTAGTTTCACGATGGTCATCAAGAGGTAAGACACCAGCTTCATGGTATTTCCTAAGCTGAAGCCTGAAAGGAACACCAAGGCAAATCTGAATGCCTTAGAGTCTATACTTTGAAGTTTTTAATAATAAGTACTTAGGAGCACTAAAAAAGACCTCTTGTGCATATGACAATTTGGATCTAACTAAAGCCGAAGAAAGATGTATTAAAACTTTTTGTTTCCTGGCCCCAACTTTGTTTGCTTATAACTTTGAGCAGATTAAGAGTTTTTTCTCGCTTGTTTTATTATGTTTTCCAAGTAAAAATTTTCCAAGAAAGATTTGACATAAGATGCAAAACCAAGGAATTTAATCTCAGAAGTTAGCTCAATGGGGAAATTATGTACTTTGAAGTTAGGAGTATTGTGAGCAGAAACCCCCCTGCATCAAATAAC
>CM031609.1:87375701-87380806 GCA_018398815.1 Conus ventricosus
AATTGCGGGTAGGAAAGGATATGATGGGAAGGTTTCCACCTGATAGGATGGATGTGTCGGGTGGGAAGGATTGATGGAAGGAAACATTGGTGGGTAGGTAGTAGGGGAAGGAAACCCTTTGGGTGGGTAGGATGGAGGGAAAGGTAAAATGTAGGATAGGATAGTGTCTGGTGGGACAGGATAGTGATGGGAAGGATAACGGGGGATAGGAAGTGAGGGGAGGTAACATTGGTAGGACGGAAGTGGGGGGAAGGAAAAACATCTGGAGGAAGGATAGTTTCTGGTAGGACAGGATAGTGAGGGAAGGATAACATCTGGTGGTGGAGTGGGGAAGGATAAAATCTGGTAGGATAGGATAGGAGGGGAAAGGATAACTCGGGTAGGACAGGATGTGTGGGAAGGATAACACCTGGTGGATAGGATGTGTCGGTGGACGGATATGAGGGAAGGATAAATCTGGTGGGGATAGGAAGTGATGGGAAGGTAACATCTGGTAGGAAGGTAGGATGGAAGGTAACATCGGGGTGGGATAGGATAGTTTTGGGTGGACAGGATAGTGAGGGGAAAGGGATAACCTGGTAGGACGGATAGTGATGGGGGGATAACATCTGGTGGAAAGGGTTTGTGAGGGAAGGATAACTCTGTGGGATGGATAGTGAGGGAAAGGGATAACTTGTAAAATAGGATGGGTTTTGGTAGGACAGGTAGTGATGGGAAGGAAACACCTGGGGGATGGATATTTTGGGGGGACAGGAAAGTGATGGGGAAGGAAAACTTCGGTAGGACAGGATGTGAGGGGAAGGATAACTCTGGTAGGACGGATTTTTTGGAAAGGTAACCCCTGGTGGATAGGATTTGCTGGTTGGAGGGGATAGTGAGGGGAAGGATAACATTGGGGGGGGGGAGGTATGGGGGGAAGGTAAATCTGGTAGGATAGGACAGTGAGGGGAAAGGGATAAACTGGGTAGGACGGATAGTGAGGGGGAAGGTAACCCTGTGGATAGGAAAAGGTTAACGCAGAATGGAGCGGGTAAAAGCGAACAGGTGCAGTAGGAAGGTCACGTGGCACAAAACCCACACCCCAAAAGAGCAAGAGTTCAAAACCAAGCGACACTTTATTCTTTTCCCAACACACATACATTACATCCCTAGGGATTCGGGGCCCTGTCAAGAAGAGGGAGGATGCAGAGTTTTCAGGAACAGAGCGGGCATAGAAGGGGAAAGTACCCTTATAAAAACTAACTACCTACTGGACAAAGAAAAAAATAATAATAGACATAGAACCCCCCCGGGTAACCGCTAATCCAAAATAAAAAAAGGGCCCAGAAACAAAAGCTACAAGGGGGCCCACGCCTATAAAAAACTGTTAGCATTTCATTTTAATGTACTAATAAATAAATAAAGTAAAACAAATACAAATGCAAAAAAAACGTTTGTTGCCGCTGGGCAGAATGCTCCTAAATGGGGTGTAAATTCCCAAACTACATCACCCCACACAACAGCCACACGACACATGTCCAACGAACGTCAACAGGTGTGCGACGGGGAAAAAGAACATTCCCACTACATCACCCCACACAACAGCCACACGGACACATGGGTCCAACGAACGTCAACAGGGTGGTGGACGGGGAAAAGACGAAAAATAAAGGCAGGACATCGTCCCACGCCAGCGAAGATGGGACAACCCGGACCTCTCCCCCAACCGGACTCCAACGAGGAAAAATAAAGACAGGACAGTCGCCCCACGCCAGCGAAGATGGGACAACCGGACCTCTCCCCCAACCGGACTCCAACGAGGAAAAATAAAGACAGGACAGTCGCCCCACGCCAGCGAAGATGGGACAACCCGGACCTCTCCCCCAACCGGACTCCAACGAGGAAAAATAAAGACAGGACAGTCGCCCCACGCCAGCGAAGAAGGGACAACCCGGACCCTCCCCCAACCGGACTCCAACGAGGAAAAATAAAGACAGGACAGTCGCCCCACGCCAGCGAAGATGGGACAACCCGGACCTCTCCCCCAACCGGACTCCAACGAGGAAAAATAAAGACAGGACAGTCGCCCCACGCCAGCGAAGATGGCACAACCCGGACCTCTCCCCCAACCGGACTCCAACGAGGAAAAATAAAGACAGGACAGTCGCCCCACGCCAGCGAAGAAGGGACAGTCTGGACCTCTCCCCCAACCGGACTCCAACGAGGAAAAATAAAGATAGGACAGTCGCCCCACGCCAGCGAAAATGGGACAACCCGGACCTCTCCCCCAACCGGACTCCAACGAGGAAAAATAAAGACAGGACAGTCGCCCCACGCCAGCGAAGATGGGACAACCCGGACCTCTCCCCCAACCGGACTCCAACGAGGAAAAATAAAGACAGGACAGTCGCCCCACGCCAGCGAAGATGGGACAACCCGGACCTCTCCCCCAACCGGACTCCAACGAGGAAAAATAAAGACAGGACAGTCGCCCCACGCCAGCGAAGATGGGACAACCCGGACCTCTCCCCCAACCGGACTCCAACAAAGAGGACTCATAGAGCAGGAATGCTCGCTGACAGCTCCCAATGGCGGAGACCGTGCTCTCCGATCAACGAACGACTCATGAGTGAACTGCGAATCACCTACACACACCCTCTGCTAGCACCAGAATGGTAAACCGTTGTCGCAGATGCTTGGAAACACATACATGTCTGACAAGTTTTGCGTGCTACAACAGGCGACACGCCACACTGAGGAAAGGTGGGATGGTGGAAGGGGAAGGTAAAATGCAGAATAGTGTGCAGAACACATACATGTCTGACAAGTTTTGCGTGCTACAACAGGCGACACGCCACACTGAGGAAAGGTGGGATGGTGGAAGGGGAAGGTAAAATGCAGAATAGTGTGCAGAACACATACATGTCTGACAAGTTTTGCGTGCTACAACAGGCGTCACGCCACACTGAGGAAAGGTGGGATGGTGGAAGGGGAAGGTAAAATGCAGAATAGTGTGCAGAACACATACATGTCTGACAAGTTTTGCGTGCTACAACAGGCGACACGCCACACTGAGGAAAGGTGGGATGGTGGAAGGGGAAGGTAAAATGCAGAATAGTGTGCAGAACACATACATGTCTGACAAGTTTTGCGTGCTACAATAGGCGACACGCCACACTGAGGAAAGGTGGGATGGTGGAAGGGGAAGGTAAAATGCAGAATAGTGTGCAGAACACATACATGTCTGACAAGTTTTGCGTGCTACAACAGGCGTCACGCCACACTGAGGAAAGGTGGGATGGTGGAAGGGGAAGGTAAAATTGCACGGACAGCGCGCCTGACCTCTCCCCGGTTAAACCACCAAGAGAAGGGGGGGGGGGGGGGGGGGGGGGAAGACAGCGCGCCTGACCTCTCCCCGGTTAAACCACCAAGAGAAGGGGGGGGGGGAGACAGCGCGCCTGACCTCTCCCTGGTTAAACAACCAAGAGAAGGGGGGGGGGGGAAACAGCGCGCCTGACCTCTCCCCTGGTTAAACAACCAAGAGAAGGGGGGGGGGGGGGGGGGAGACAGCGCGCCTGACCTCTCCCCTGATTAAACCACCAAGAGAAGGTGTGGGGGGGGGGGAGACAGCGCGCCTGACCTCTCCCCTGGTTAAACACCAAAAGAAGAAGGGGAGACAGCACGCCTGACCTCTCCCCCGGTTAAACCACCAAGAGAAGGGGGGGGGGGGGGGGAGACAGCGCGCCTGACCTCTCCCCCGGTTAAACCACCAAGAGAAGGGGGGGGGGGGGGGGAGACAGCGCGCCTGACCTCTCCCCTGGTTAAACAACCAAGAGAAGGAAGGGGGGGGGGGAACAGCGCGCCTGACCTCTCCCCTGGTTAAACAACCAAGAGAAGGGGGGGGGGGGGGGAGGAAACAGCGCGCCTGACCTCTCCCCTGGTTAAACAACCAAGAGAAGGGGGGGGGGGGGAAACAGCGCGCCTGACCTCTCCCCTGGTTAAACAACCAAGAGAAGGTGGGGGGGGGGGGGAGACAGCGCGCCTGACCTCTCCCCTGATTAAACAACCAAGAGAAGGTGTGGGGGGGGGGAGACAGCGCGCCTGACCTCTCCCCTGGTTAAACCACCAAAAGAAGAAGGGGAGACAGCGCGCCTGACCTCTCCCCGGTTAGACCACCAAGAGAAGGTGGGGGGGGGGGGGGGGGAGACAGCGCGCCTGACCTCTCCCTGGTTAAAGCACCAAGAGAAGATGGGGGGGGGGGGGGGTGAGACAGCCGTTTTGACCTCTCCACTGGTTAAACCACCAAGAGAAGGTGGGGGGGGGGGGGGGGGGGGGAGACAGCGCGCCTGACCTCTCCCTGGTTAAACCACCAAAAGAAGATGGGGAGACAGCGCGCCTGACCTCTCCCCGGTTAAACCACCAAGAGAAGGTGGGGGGGGGGGGGGGGATACAATGCGCCTGAGCTCTCCCCGGTTAAACCACCAAGAGAAGATGGGGAGACAGCGCGCCTGACCTCTCCCTGGTTAAACCACCAAGAGAAGGTGGGGTGGGGTGGGGGGGAGACAGCGCGCCTGACCCTCCCCTGGTTTAAACCACCAAGAGAAGGTGGGGGGGGGGGAGACAGCGCGCCTGACCTCTCCCCTGGTTAAAGCACCAAGAGAAGATGGGGGGAGGGGGGATGGGGGTGAGACAGCCCGTCTGACCTCTCCACTGGTTAAACCACCAAGAGAAGGTGGGTGGGGGGGGGGAGACAGCGCGCCTGACCTCTCCCCTGGTTAAACCACCAAGAGAAGGTGGGCGGGGGGGGGGGGGGGGGAGACAGCGCGCCTGACCTCTCCCTGGTTAAACCACCAAGAGAAGGGGGGGGGGGGAGACAGCGCGCCTGACCACCCCCATTTAAACCACAAAGAAAAAAGAGGGGGGGGGGGAGAGACAGCGCATCTGACCTCTCCCCGATTAAATCACCAAGAGAAGGGGGGGGGGGGGGGAACAGCGCATCTGACCTCTCCCCGCTTAAACCACCAAGAGAAGGGGGGAGACAGCGCATCTGACCTCTCCCCCGGTTAAACCACCAAGAAAAGGGGTGGGGGGGGGGGGGAGACAGCGCGCCTGACCTCTCCCCCGTT
>CM031609.1:87381806-87398125 GCA_018398815.1 Conus ventricosus
CAGTTTACCTGAATGAACAATTTACAGAAAAAAAAACCCTTTACAATTTAACCAACTAAAACCATGACTGAAAAAAACACCCTTTACATGGGAAAAATTTGGGGCACTGACTGAAAAAAAAGTTAAAAACAGGTTTCCTTTAACAACTGAAGACACAATGATCTGAAACAACATCCTTAAACAGTGTATCCAAATGACACAATGACATGAAAACAACATCCTGACACAGGTTATAAATGAATGAACATGACATGAAAAAACATCCTGACCATTGACTGCAAACAAGTGACACAATGACATGAAACAACACCTGACAAGGTTGTATCCTGCAACGTGACACAATGACATGAAAACAACAGTCCTTGACAACAGGTTGTACGCAAGTGAACAATGACATGAAAACAACAGTCACTGACAATGTATCCAAAGTGACACATGACATGAAAACAGTCCTGACACAGTTGTATCCTCCAACGTTTACACAAATGATTGAAACAACAGTCCATGACACAGGTTGTATCCCGCAAACGTAAAACAATGATATGAAAACCAAAGTTCTTGACACGGTATGTAATCCTGCACGTGACACAATGATATGAAACAATGACCTTGACACAGGTCGTATCCTGCAACGTGACACATGATATAAAACAACAGTCATGACACAGTTGTATCCTGCAACGTGACACAATGATATGAAAACAACATCCATTGACACAGGTTATATCCTGCACGTGACACAGTATATGAAAACAACAGTCCTTACCACAGTGTATCCCCGCAACGTCACACAATGATATGAAACAACAGTCCTTGAAAACAGGTTGTAAACCTGCAACGTGACACAATGACATGAAAACAACAGTCCTTGACACAGGTGTATCCTGCAAAAGTGACACAATGATTGAAAACAAAGTCCTTGACACGGTTGTATCCTGCAACGAACACAATGACATGAACAACAACAGTCCTTGACACAGGTTGTATCCTGCAACGTGACACATGACCTGAAAACAACAGCCTGACACAGGTGTATCCTGCAACGTAACACAATGACATGAAAACACAGTCCTTGACACAGGTTGTATCCTGCAACGTAACACAATGACATGAAAACAACAGTCCTTGACACAGGTTGTATCCTGCAACCTAAACACAATGACATGAAAACAACAGTCCTTGACACAGTTGTATCCTGCAACGTAACACAATGACATGAAAACAACAGTCCTTGACACAGGTTATATCCTGCAAAAGTAACACAATGACTAGAAAACAACAGTCCTTGACACAGGTTGTATCCTGCAACGTAACACAATGACATGAAACAACAGTCCTTGACACAGGTTGTATCCTGCAACGTGACACAATGACATGAAGAACAACAGTCCTTGACACAGGTTATATCCTGCAACAACAGAATGACATGAAAACAACAGTCCTTGACACAGGTTGTATCCTGCAACGTGACACAATGACATGGAAAACAACAGTCCTTGACACAGGGTTATATCCTGCAACGTAACACAATGACATGAAAACAACAGTCCTTGACACAGGTTGTATCCTGCAACGTAACACAATGACATGAAAACAACAGTCCTTGACACAGGTTATATCCTGCAACGTACACAATGACATGAAAACAACAGTCCTTGCACAGGTTATAATCCTGCAACGTGACACAATGACATGAAAACAACAGTCCTTGACACAGGTTGTATCCTGCAACGTAACACAATGATATAAAACAACAGTCCTGACACAGGTTGTATCCTGCAAAGACACAATGATATGAAAACAACAGTCCTGACACAGGGTTTTATCCTGCAAGTGACACAATGATATGAAAACAACAGTCCTTGACACAGGTTATATCCTGCAACGTGACACAATGATATGAAAACAAAGTCCTTGACACAGGTTGTATCCTGCCAACGTGACACAAATATAAAAAACAGTCCTTGACACAGGTTGTATCCTTGCAACGTGACAACAATGAATAAAACCAACAGTCATTGACACAGGTTATATCCTGCCAAATTGACACAATGATATAAAAACACAGTCCTTGACACAGGTTGTAACCTGCACGTGACACAATGATATGAAAACAACAGTCCTTGACACAGTTGCATCCTGCAACGTGACCAATGACATGAAAAAAACAGTCCTTGACACACAATGACATGAAAACAACAGTCCTTGACACAGGTTGTATCCTGCAACGTGACACAATGACATGAAAACAACAGTCCTTGACACAGGTTATAATCCTGCAACGTGACACAATGACATGAAAACAACAGTCCTTGACACAGGTTGCATCCTGCAACGTGACAACAATGATAAGAAAACAACAGTCCTTGACACAGGTTATATCCTGCAACGTGACACAATGACATGAAAACAACAGTCCTTGACACAGGTTATATCCTGCAAACGTAACACAATGATATGAAAACAACAGTCCTTGACACAGGTTGCATCCTGCAACGTGACACAATGACATGAAAACAACCCGTCCTTGACACAGGTTGTATCCTGCAACGTGACACAATGATATGAAAACAACAGTCCTTGACACACAATGACAGAAAACACATCCTTGACACAGGTTATATCTGCAACGTGACCAATGTATGAAAACAACAGCTTGCACAGATGCTCCTGCAACGTGACACAATGACATGAAAACAACAGTCCTTGACACAAATGACATGAAACAACAGTCCCTTGACACACAATGACATGAAAACAACAGTCCTTGACACACAATGACATGAAAACAAGTCCTTGACCAGGTTTTACCCTGCAAGTCACACAATGCATGAAAAAAACAGCCTTTGACACAGATTTATCCTGCAACGTCACAAAATGCATAAAAAACAACAGCCCTTGACACGGGTTTGTACCTGCAACGTCACACAATGACATGAAAACAACAGCCCTTGAAAAGGGTTGTACCCTGCAAACGTAACAAAAGAAGAAAACAGTCCTTTCGGGGCAACAGAAGGCACACCGAGCGGACAGGGCATGCTAAAGGTAAGAACAAAGGAAGAATGGCAAGACAGACGGGGATTGAAAACAAAGGAAAAGGGAAAAGACAACAGAGGTTTAAAAAAGAGAGAATACGATCGGATGGGCGACTGAAAAAAAAATAAACGGGGCAGTAAAGGGGAAAGTCCGAAAAAATGTTTGCTGATCTGCAAGTAAAACCGGGTGGATGGGACAGGTGGCCCAGGGAAAAGAGGAAAGGATTACAGGGTAAGCATAAGAAAAGAAATTTAAAACAAAGGACGGGCAAGGCCCGGAAAAGGGTGGGAAAAAAGGGGGGTAAGATGGGCGTGACAGGGCAAAAAGGGAAAATGGTGTTTGAAGAAAAAAAGATAAGATATAGAAGGTCAAAGGAAAAAGGAAGAGAGGTCAAAAGGAAAATGTAAGACCCCCAAATCAGGAGAAAGGGGAAAAGGATATGAGCATAGATTAGGGGAAGGCAAAAGAGAAAGAGGATGGGGGAAAGGAAAGGGGAGAACCGGGATTGTGTCTTTTGGGTTCGAGCATGACACAAGTAAGGTTTTGGGGGAAAGGATAGCATGACATGGGGTCACCGCACCTGGAGAACACCCAGGAACACGGGAAGGAGAGCGTCGGGTGAGATGCGTTTGGCAAGAAGCATGTGGGGGCTACCCGGGGGTGGAAAAACAAGGGGGAAAAGCGTCGGGAACGGGGGACGAACAGCACAGGACAGGCAGTAGGACAAAAGGTAGCGTCTCTGGGAAAAACTAGGACAGTAATAGGGCGCCTGCAAATAATAGGTTTTTTTAAAAGGGTAGAATGGGACTGAGGGGAATACAAGAAAAAGGTGGGTGGGGAAGACGCATCAAATGAGGTAGGGGGCGCGCTCACATTGAGTTGGGGGGCCAGCGCAGCATAGTGGCATGGCACTTCCCGCGTACAGCTTTACTTTTGCGCGGCAATCCCTGGAGGGGCTACGGCACATCTGCCCCATCAGGGAATCTCTGGAATGCCAGATGGTCGTTTCCTAGTAAACAAGTGCTGGCTGTCGGACTGAAGCCAGCTGTTAGAAAGCCGGCCGCGGGGTCACAACGGTTTTTTTGGTCACAGCGTGGTGCATATCGGTGCGGCACGCACCCGCGCATATGTGTGTGAAAGTGTGTGTGTGGGGTGTGTTTTGGGTGGTGTGTGTGCGTGCGTCGTCGTGCGTGCGTGCGTGCGGCGTGCGTGGTGTGGGAAAGGGAAATTCTGTTTTACGTTCGTCAACAAAAGGGTGATTGCAGACGTTAAAAAAACATTTTTTTTTTTTAAAAATTTTAGACTATTATTATAAAAAAAAAGGGAAACTGGGTTTAAATGGAACAAAAATAAAGCATAGATGAATTGTGGACAGTAACTATAAAAAAATTAGATAAAAATAACAAAAAAATTTAATTACGATTATGATTTAAAATTTTTCCTTAATGGATTTCCCAAAAAGGTTACCGTTTTTTTTAACAAGAGAAACAACTGGCAACGAATCAAAAAAGTAAAAACCCATTAACACCCCAGTGTCAGCATTTGGGTTAAAAAACACCATTAAAAAAAGGGGTTTCGTTAGTTCACAATCAAAAATCACATGTTAACTAAAAGTCCCCACGACATACCACTTAACAGTCTGGCAAATTTGGGTTCGTAGGGAATTACATAAAAGTCTAAAAGTCAGGCTAGAAACCGGTCGGCAAATTGACACAAAGTTTGACGGTTTGCTGACGGGGTTTTGATGGGGGGAACCGTATTGACTCCAGAAATCCCTCTCATTTTATGATTAATTTCCTTGTTGATAAGGAAAATAAACCTTTAAACACCAAAAATTTCTTTGCTCCCCCTTTTGCAGCTCTACTGCTTGTCATTTAAAACGAAGGAGGTTGCGGGAACCCAAGAAAAAAACAACTTTATCCCTTTCATGTAAAACGTGAACATTACTTAATCTCAAATAAAATTCCTCTCTTTGTAATTTTCAAAAAATACAAACTTTTAAATACTGACTTGATAACACAAAACGGGATATTAAATATTGAGACTGGCAAAGAAATTAAATAATTTAATGCCCAGGACAGAAACTATTTCAGCTGAAAATTTTGGAAATGCCCTTACCTAAAAAATATGATTTTTCCTTTGCAATCGGGATTACAAAGCCAATCCCGCACTACCACATCAAGAACTGACCCGCAGTGTAACTTTCAAATAGTTAGTAAACTTTTCTTTCCAGGGCAAGACAATGCTGAACAAGGGGGCGAAATCGCTTTATTTAGTCAGAAGAAAAAATGTTAACTGTTCTTCCGTTATTTTCCCAAAGGGGGGGTACCGGCGGAACCAGTACGCGAGGCGCTACCCTCGTAGGGTCAATCTTTGATGAATTAAAAACGTCTGAAACATATAAACAAGCGTCCTAAAATTTAAATTTTTCTTGCGTTTTTTCAAAAAAATAAATGTCGGTCGTGATTTAACTTTTCAAGTCGCCCCACCGAAATTTTCCGTCTCATACATATTTTACAGAACTTATTTTCCTTTCTTCACAAGGGGCAAAAGGGCCTCTATCTTTAACTTCAGAGGATTTAGGTGCACGGGTACACCCGGGGGCCAACTTTTACGCTTACTGTCAATTCTTTGAAGTTTCTTTAAATGCATCGCAAAAGCAAAAAGAATATTCCTTCCGAATAAATCTTGATCGAAAAGACGGGTTCTAAATGCAACAAAACTTTAGGATCCTGCCCCAGGGAGAATACGACAATTTTTAGAAAATTCAAACTTTTAACTGCTTTAGTAACAATTGAGTCAATATGTTTTTTCCATTTAGTTTGGGTAAGTAGGACCCTAAAAATTTTACTTCAAGTTTAAAAAAAAATTTTCCCGTCCCCCCAGAAAAAAAATTAGGCGGGTTACGGGGTTTTATATCCTTGTTAAAGAGAACCAAATGTGTCTTTTCAACAAGAATTGAAAGCCATTCAAATCATTAACTTTTAATTTTACCCAGCTCGTGCTAAAAGAGTTCTAAATATAATTTATGTGACTAAATTTGTTCTTTTCTTTAAAAAGATACATTAACCCATATTGCAATGTCATCAGCATTTTTGGTACCTTGGATTATAAAAACATTATATAATCTAAGCATTACATTGAATAACAAGGGGGAGATTATAAAACCTTGGGAATTCCCATTTTTTATAGATCTTGAGGAGATAAAGTCACCCAATTTTGGGGTCATTAGTGTCTCCCACTTAAAAATGATTTCACATAATTGAAACTGCCCAGAAAAAACCAAAATTTTTTTTAATTTATATAATAATCGCGTGCCACACTCTTCGAACTTTAAAGTCAAAAAAAGGGAAGCAAGGACACTTTTTACTTTAGAAACGTTTTTTAATTTTTGAGTAGTTTTCGTGTCGGGTGATCAATTGTATTTTCTCCTTTTTCTAAATCCAGATTGGTGAAGAAAATACATCTTTTTTATCACAAATGCATTCTAAAAATTTATTATTTTTTTCCATACTTTTCCAGTATGAGACTGATGAAAGGGGTCTATAGCAACGCCAGCCCGAGGCTTCCCCGTTTTAGAATAGGAGTCACAATAGACGTCTTCCATATTCGGGAATTTTCCACATTCCAACATTTTTAAATATTTATGTAAAAGACTATCCAGTTCCTGGTAAATGGTTTAACATCGTGTAAGAATCCCACCAAACCAAACCAAAACCCTTTTTAAATTTCCCAACAGAGGGACAGCCCCTGACTTCCTGAAAAGATTTGATACTTTTAAGTACTATTGTTGTTTGGTACGGATCTTATAGTTTCAGTTTTTTTTTCTTTCAATCTAAACGACTTTTGCTCATTGGCAAACTTTCCATACAACAGTTTTAACGACTAGATGAAATTCCTCAGCCTTTTTTTTGGGGAGATAAAAATTCTTTACTTGTTTTTTGTTTGGGTAATTTGGATTTTAATGCCCGTTTTTCATTTCTTTCACCTTACCCACCCCTTTTTCAATCTTTACGTAAATATTTTTTAGACAGAACTGTGCCAGTATTGTCTTTTTGCTTGCGCTGAAACTCGTTTGCTTTTTTTTTTTTACTGCACATTTTTTTTTGGGCTGCATTTTTATTTTTGCACAGGAAATTTTTCTCTTTTGCCAATTAAATAACTAATTTTTTTTGTTTTAACAGCCTCCCGCAACCCCTGATTCCACCAACATTCCCTAGAATTTTCACCCTTTTTTGGCCTTTTTTGAATAGCTAAAGCAGCAGCCTCAGAATGTTTCTGAAAGTTACAAAAAAGATGTTAACATCCTCAAAAATAACTTCACTCTCAGCTTCTCTGGGTAATTTTAAAAATTTCCCCAATCCCTTTATGTAATTAAATTTGGGTAAACATCTACCCACAACTTCAGTCCAACGGATTTTTTAAAAGAAAAAGTATTGGCACTGGTCACTCCCTAGGGGGTCATTGGCTTATCCCATTTTGCGTTAAGCTAAAGGGGTGAACAAAGAAAGATCAAGCCCCGATTCTATGAAAATATGTCTGGGGATCGCGTATTTTCCCCCCCATCTTTAAAGCAAAACAAAAAGATGAATCCACGACGTTTCCGAAAATCGGGGTGAAAACTATTTGACAACCTGTATCCAGAAAGGAGCATGAAATTGAAATCGCCACCAATGACCCACTTTTTTTTTAAAACATTTGAAAAGTAACCAATTAAAATTTTCCCCATCGGGCCCTTGGGGAATAAACTGAGCAAAATGAAAATTTGTTTGTCTGAAACTTTCAGTTTTATAAAGGATCCCGAACTTAACCGTATCTTTTGTAAAAGAAAGGGGACAAACTTTGTTAATCAGACCACATTGTACAAAATAGCTGTACTCACTTTATCAGATTCTTTGCATATATGTAAACCGGGGGATAGTAATAACCTTGAAAACTTGGAACTTCGTTGAGTGACATTTGGGGACTGAAGGGAGAAGTACATGAAAAATTTTACGAAAAAGATGCATACAAAAATTATCAATTTTTGTTGCCAAGGAACGTG
Organism: Conus ventricosus; assembly: GCA_018398815.1. Lineage (NCBI taxonomy): Eukaryota > Metazoa > Mollusca > Gastropoda > Neogastropoda > Conidae > Conus > Conus ventricosus. Next base: position 87,389,887 of record CM031609.1, read on the forward strand.
CGTTCCATTGTAAACCCCGACAAATTTATCACATTTTTTGTTCTTTTTCTTCCTGGTATATTTTTAATTTAATTTAATGGGGATAAGTATCATATAGGTGACGCATACAATAACCAGATCAAAACTGCAAAAAGGACGTTACCCAGAGCGGGGGGGGGGGGTGGGGTGGAGGGGGGGGTGGGGGTGATGCTTTGGATTTTTTTTTTTTTCCCATGGGGGCGGGGATAAAAACGACTATCTTGAACTCTTGTATGAGTTTTGGGGATGACGTGTTTTTGGTGTTGTGTGTGTGTGTTGTGTGTGTTGTGTGTGTGTGTTGGTGTGTGTGTTTGTGTGTGTGTGTGTTTTTGGTTGTTGTTCTTAAATTTTAACGTCTTTCATAGTGTGATATTAGACAAGGTGGGTGTTTGAGTGTGTGTTTTGGTGTGTGTGTGTGTGTGTTGTGTGTGGGGTGTGTGTGTGTGTGTGTGTGTGTTGTTTGGGTGTGTGTGTGTGTGTGTGTGTGTGTGTGGGAGTGGTGTGTGTGTGTGTGGTGTGTGTTGTGTTTTGTGTGTGTGTGTGTGTTGTTGGTTGTGTGGTGTGTGTGTGTGTGTGTTGGTGTGTGTGTTTGATTTGTGTGCGTGCAGCGTGCGTACGTGTGTGCTGCAGCGTGCGTACTGAGTGCGCGCCCGCGTGCGTGCGTGTGCGTTATGGTGATGGGGGAAACTCTAAGAAAAGAATTAAACGAAAAAAAAAAAAAAAAAAAAAAAAAAAAAAAAAGACATCAAAAGAAAAAACAAACAACTGTACAAAATAAGTCATGAAACAGAAATTCGGTTTGAGCCAACTGGGCTTAACATAAAAATTTTCGTACAAATTTAAGAGAGATATGGATCCGGGAATATGCACTTTGAAGCATCCTTTCAAAATTCTGACAAATCGGAATCAAAGTAGGGGAAAATTTTAAAGAACGTGTGTTTTGTCCCAATTATAAAGGGGCGCCGCAACACATCGAATATTCTTGACATATTTTGTTCTGTGCATTTATTTTTAAACCGAAATAATAAGGAGACAATTGTTTATGTGTTTGATATAACCCTATGTTTCTTTACAGTTTACTGGATTACTGAGGAACCCTTTTAAAAGATTACTTGCTCGAGAGCTCGTACAAAAAAGTATGAAGTGTCGGGTTTGTGTATTCGTGGAGAACATTTTCTTTGTATATTCCTCAAATTTTTAAAAAGAGGCTCTTGTAAAGAGAATATCCTTCATGAAACCCCAAGGGAATAAATAGTCCCGTATTGTCAAAATTTGTTTGCCCTGCTCGAGCAATCCTGTCCCCACTCATTTGGGATATAAAGCAATGAGAAGAACCAACAAAAATTAAACTATTATACTTTTGACAAAAGGGTTTTGTGAAAATTTTTAATTTCTGATAGTTTCGCAGGGTTTTTTTGAATTTGAGATTCAAAAGCTTAAAGAACTACTTTTGAAACACACAGAAGAGAATACCATAACGTCCAATGATAAATCATTTAGGTCTCTCGGCCCTTAAAATTTGGGTATAATTTGGGGTAAAATAACGATTTCCCCAAGATAAAAGGGTTCTCAATTTTTAAAATGGAAGACAAAGCCACAACCAGCATTATTGTTTAATAGAACCCCGGTATAAATTTTACGAAGTTTTCGAAACAAACACTGATATTGATTTTTCTTCGCAGCTAGTATTAGGGTTTTCGTTTTGATATAGTATATGTTATAAACAAATTTGGGTTTTTAAAAGCCCCTTTGGAACGGAAATTTCGGGAAAACGCACAGCAACTTTTATGATTTATACCGAATTTGTCAACAAGTGAGAAAAAAGTGAGTATCTTTTAAATTGGGTCGAATGTTTTTTGACGTTTAGGAAAATCTACATCAGACCTCATACCAGTTCCGTTTGGTTGCACTTTTAAAAATTTAGCACGAAGGGGAATTTTTAGCGCAGGGTATTTTACGATGGCATCAAGAGGGAAAACACCAGCTTCAGGTATGTTCCTAAAGCTGAAGCATGAATGGAACACCCAAAGGGGTAATCTGAATGCCTTAGAGTCATACTTGAAGTTTTTTTTAATAAGTACTTAGGGAAACTAAAAAAAACCTCTTGTGATATGACAATTTGGATCTAACAAAGCCGAAGAAAGAGTTTAAACTTTTTGTTTTGCCCCAACTTTTTTTGCTTATAAATTTGAGAGATTAAGAGATTTTCCGCTGATTTTTTTATTGTTCCCAAAGGGAAAAATTCCCAAAAAGATTTGACATAAGATGCACACCAAGGAATTTAATCTCAAAATGTAGCCAATGTGGGATTATGTACTTTGAAGTTAGGAGTATTGTGACAGACCCACCTGCATCAAATAACATTAACGGGATTTTTTTAGCCGAAGAATAACCCTTATCAGACAAAAATTCGCAATGTTGTCAACTCTTTTTGATATATTTTTAATTAAATTAAAAGTCTTTTTGATGTGTTCTTTTTCATGGGCGTTCAACCTAAGCAAATTTTCCGATATTGAATCAAGTTTAAAATTTTTTTAAATGTATTTTGGTAAAATCAAAATTTTAAAAAAATTTAAAAAAAAAAGGGCGATCCCCAAGAGCCTTGAGGGTACCCATATCTATATCTTTTGGGTGAATAATAGACCAAATTTTTGTTTGAATACTTCTGTTGGGCGGGAAAGTTTTAAAAAAATTAAAATAGACCAGAGAGACCTATATTTTTAATTTATATAAAACCTATCATGCCCAAAATTGATCAAAGCCTTTTTGAAACGAAAAAAGTGGCGAGAACGTTTTTTCTTTTAGCAAACTGGGGTTTAAATTTTCGTTTGTGAGCTTTTTCAAGATATCAAACGAGACCGCCCTTTCTAAAACCGGCCCCGGTTTGCGGGATAATGCCATTTTTTCACAAAAGTAAAAGCAATCTGTTTTAGAACAATTATCTCCCTTAGTTTACAGACATGAGAGTAAGAGCTATAGGTCGTAGCATTTTTGTTTTTTCATTGATTTTATTCTTTAAAATGGGGAAAAATAATTGAGTCTCTCCCAAGGGAAAGGGATTCCCCTTTAATCCAAAATTTATAATAATTTCTGTAGAAAAAAACAAAATTTTTTGGTATAAAGTTTTAAAAATTTTATTAGAAAGATCTAAACCAACAGACGTTTTCTTTTTAGCAATAAGAAATAGCAGAGTGTAATTCCCGAGAAGTAAAATCGCATTTAGAAAGTCATTATTTCTCAGGTCGCGTACATTTCTTTTTTAGATTTGGGTTTTTTCCCCATAGCTCTGCATTTGTCTGATAAACTACAGAAGGGCTGTTTTTGGAAAACTGGGAGCAAATGATTCTGCTTTTTGTATCCGAAGGGAAATTTTCGCCCTATTATGTTTGGATATGCAGGGAAATGGATTCCTTTTTCATTTCATGGATCTTTTTTTTCCAAATTTTATTTATATCTTTATTTTCACTTATTTCATTTTAAAAAAAAATGACGACCTACCGCTTTTGCATTTTCAATTACTTTTTTCCTTTGATTCTTGGCAGTTTTAATGGGGAGCTCCTTTAACCTTTTTCTTTTTCGTAAGTTTAAACGTGCTATTATTTTTATCAACAGGTTTTTGCAAAATTTTGTCCACCACACTTTACCCGGGGTTTTGGGGATTTTGATTGACAAAAATCGGAATGCCTCACCTGCTGCATGCAAGTGAGATAGTAAAATGACTGTACATGATTTTTATTCAGATTTATCAAAAGAATTTACATCAATGAAAAAGCACAGTTGAAATTTGGCCCATCAGCTCGCTTTAATCAAACTTTGGGGTTTTATCCTTTCTGTGTGTGTGTGTGTGTGGTGTGTGGTGTGTGGTGTGTGTGTGTGTGGTGTGTTGGTGTGTGGGTTGTGTGTGTGGTGTGGGGTGTGTGTTTGGGGGGGGTGTGTGTGTGGTGTGTGTGTGGACGTAAAAGCGTGTCCCAAATATTGGTTGGGGTGGGGGTGTGGTGTGTTGGGGTGTGGGTTTTGTGTTGTGGTGTGTGTGTGTGTTGTGTGTGGGTGGTGTGTGTGTGGTGTGGGTGCAAGCGTGCGTGCGTGCGTGCTGTGTGCGTGTGTGTGTGTGGGTGTGTGTGTGGTTGGGGTGTGTGTTGTTGTGGGTGGTGTGTGTGTGTGTGTTGTGTGGTGTGTGTGTGTGTGTGGGTGAGACAGGCATGCAATCGCACAGCCCCCTACCCCCTCCCCCACCCCCTTTTTCACGATGAGGGGACACCTACATCTGCGCGCGCGCGCGCGCGCGCGTGTGGTTGTGTGTGTTGTGTGTTTGTGTGTGTGGGGGTGTGTGTTGGTGTGTTGGGGGGTGTGTGTGTGGTGTGTGTGGGGTGTGTGTGTGGTTTTGCGGCTGTGTGGACAAGTATGTAAACGCAAGCCCCCTCTCCCCAATCCCTTCCTTTTCACGATGAGCACGCGCACATATGTGCGCGTGGTGTGTGTGTGTTGGGGTTTTTGGTGGGGGTGTGGTTGGTGGTGTGTTGTTGGGGGTTTTTGTGGTGTTGTGTGTGTGTTGTGTGTTTTTTTACGGTGTGTACGTGTGTGTGTGAGGAATGAGGAAGAGAAAAACAGAGACAAGCATGCAAACCCGCACCCTGCCCTTACCCATCCTTCTGTTACTATGAGGATGTGCGCGCCGGCTTGCGTTTGTGTTAAGTGGTGTGTGTGTTGTGTGTGTGGTGTTGTGGGTTTTTGGGGTTGGTGTGTGTGTGGTGTGGTTTTGCACGTACACGCGGTCCCCATATGTTTGGGGGTGTGTTTTGTGTGGGCGTGCGTGCGTGCGGCGGCGTGCGGCGTGTGTGCGTGTGTGCGGTGTTTTGGGGGTGTGTGTGTGTGTGTGTGTGTGTGTGTGTGTGGTGTTGAACAGGGATGAACGCACAGCCCCCTACCTCTCCCCATCCCTTTTTTTTTCACGATGAGGACACGCGTACATTGCGAGCGCGCGCGGGGGGCGGCGCGCGCGCGGCGCGCCCCGTGTGGGGGTGTGGTGTGTGGTGTGGTGGTGTGTGGTGTGTGTGTGGTATGTGTGCGTGGTGTGCAAGTATGTAAACGCACAGCCCCCCACCCCCTCCCAATCCCTTTCCTTTTTTCACATGAGCACGCGGGCATATGTCCGTGGGGTGTGGTTGTGGTGTGTGTGGTGTGTTGTTGTGTGTGGGTGTGTGTGTGTGGTGTGTTGGTGTGTGTGTGTGGTGTTTGTGTGTGTGTGTGTGTTGTGTGTTACGGTGTGTACGGTGTGTTGATTTAATGAGAGAGAAAGGGCAGACAACAAGACAAATAGCAAACCACAGCCCCTGCCCTTACTCCATCCTTTCCTGTTTATAGAGGGAGTGCGCGTCCGCGCTTGCGGTATGTGGTAAGTGTGTTTTGTGTGGTGGTGTGTGTGTGGGGTGTGTTGTGTGTTGTGTGGGGTGGGTTTGTGTGTGTTTTGGTGTGTGTGTGAGAGAGAGAGAGAGAGAGAGAGAGAGAGTGTGTGGTGTGTGTGTGTGTGTGGTGTGTGTGTGTTGTTGGTGTGTGTGGGGGGGGGGGGGGTGTGTTGTTGTGTTTGTTTTTTTTTCGGAGAGAAAGAGAGAGAGAGAGAGAGAGAGAGAGGAGAAGGGGAGAGAAAAGAGAGAGAGTGTGTGTTGTGTGTGGCGTGTGTTGTGTTGTTGTGGTGTGTGTTGTGTGTGTGTGGTTTTGGGGTGTGGGGTGTGTGTGTGTGTGGTGTGGTTGTGTGTGTGTGTTCATACATACGTGAAACCAACCGCACTCCCCCTTCTATCCATGGCTTCCCCCTTTTATCGCAGTGGGCGTACGTGTATGTGTCCACACGCATGCAAACCTCACGGTCACCGTCCTCTCCTCTTCCGCTCCCTTTCGCTCTTCTCGCGCTTCACTGAACTCCTGGCCCCTTTTGTTTAAGTGGTGGCCGATCTTCCAGACATCGGTTCACCCCCCACCTCAGCCACACCTCAGGCAAAGGAATGCCGCGGTCCTACCCCACTGGGCCCTTTATCCACCCCAGCAACGAGCCGTTGCCTGGGTAGCAAGCCCCAGAAAAACAATGTAAACGAGCCTTGCGCTGGATAGCACGCCACATAAATCAATGTAAACGAGCCGTTGCGCTGGATAGCACGCCACAGAAAGGCATGTAAAAAGCAAATGCGCGCTACAGGTCGGCCTGGGTCGGTAAAAAGTACAGTGTCAACGGCCCCATGGGGAGGAGTGTCTGGTAGAAAGAATAGAATACTTTAGGTAGGGTAATGCAGGATAATTTCCCCCTGCCGGTAGGGCAGAGTTGGGAAAAAGATAGCGTCGTAAAGGATATATAGAACAGAAAGCATTTGACAGGGTAGGGTAGTGTTTTTGAAAGGGTGATGTCAGGTAGAATAGAATACCCAGGGGAGTTTTAGAAGAATAGAATAGTGTAGGATAGGTTTGGGTCTGGTAATATGGATTTTTTTGAAGCCAGAATCTGACAGGGAAAGGGTATTGTCTGAAAACAGGGTTATGGGAAGGATAACACCTGGCAGGGTGGAATTATCTGTTTACGGATAGTGATGGGAAGGTAACACCTGGGAGGGTAGGATATTTGCGGGAGGACAGGATATAGAGAAGATAAAATCTGGTAGGGTAGGTATTGCTGGGGGACAGGGTAGTGATGGGGGGATAACATCTAGTAGGGTAGGATATTGTCTGGTAGGCAGGATGTGAGGGAAAGGGTAACATCTGGTAGGATAGGATTTGTCTGGTAGGGCAGGATAGTGGGGGAAGGGTAACACTGGGGAGGTAGGTAAAGGGCTGGTAGGACAGGATAGTGATGGGGAAGGATAACACCGGAGGATAGGATATTGTCTGGGAGGACAGGGTAGTGATGGGGGAAAGGGTAACTCTGGTAGGATGCATAGTGTCGGGAGGACAGGAAGGATGGGAAAAGGGTAAAATTGGTAGGATAGCAAGTGTCTGGTAGGCAGGGTAGTGATGGGAAAGGGAAAAACCTGGGAGGAAGGATATTGTTTTGGTAGGACAGGATATGTGGGAGGGTACCACCTGGGAGGATAGGATAGTGTCTGGTAGGACAGGATGTGATGGGAAGAAACTCTGGGAGGATAGGTGTGATGGAAGGGGTAACATCTGGTGATGGTGTGATGGGAAGGATAACAATGTAGGATAGGGTGTTCGGTAGGACAGATAGGAGGGAAGATAACACTGGTAGGATGGATAGGATGGGGAAGATAACACTGGAGGACAGGATGGATGGGAAGGATAAAAATCGTAGGATAGGAAATGCTGGGAGGACAGGATAGTGATGGGGAAAGGGTAAAATCGGTAGGATAGGAAGGATGGGAAGGGGTAACATCTGGTAGGATAGGATAGTGATGGGAAAGGATAACATTGGGAGGACAGGTAGTGAGGGAAGGATAACACCTGGTAGGGAAAATAGTGTCTGGTAGGACAGGATAGTGATGGAAAGGAAAACACGGGAGGATAGGTGTGATGGGGGAAAGGTAACATTGGTAGGGCAGGATAGTGATGGAAGGATAACATGTAGGGTAGGATAGTGCTGGTGGACAGGAAGTGAGGGGAAAATAACATTGGTAGGACGGGTATGTGGGGAAAGGGTAACAACTGGTAGGATAGGATGTGATGGGAAGGAAAAAACATCTGGTAGGATAGGAAGTAGGGAAGGAAAAAATTATAAATGGGTAGTGTCTGGTAGGGCAGGATAGGAGGGGAAAGGGTAAAACCTGGTAGGATAGGATATTGTTGGTTGGACAGGATATGATGGGAAGGATAACATCTGGTAGGGCGGATAGTGATGGGAATGATAAAACTGGGAGGACAGGGGTATTGATGGGGAAAGGGTAACCCTGGGAGGATAGGTATTGTCTGGTTGGAAAAGGGGATGATGGGAAGGATAAAATTGTAGGGCAGGATAGTGAGGGAAGGAAACATCGGAGGGTAGGACTGAGGGAAGGGTAACACTGGTAGGCGGATAGTGATGGGAAGGATAACACCTGGTAGGGTAGGATAAGGTAACGCAGATGGAGCCGGGAAAATCAGAACATGTGCAGATCAGGGTAGGTCACGTGGCACACAAACCACACGCCACAAGACCAAGAGTTCACAACACAAGCGACACTTTATTCATTCATTCACACACACATACATTTACATACCTATGGGATTCAGGGCCTGTCACAGA